>PVHT020000105.1:187158-227601 GCA_004024745.2 Catagonus wagneri | reverse complement strand
CTCTATCAATGACCAGGTGCCTCCAGGCCCTTACTTGAAGCTGAACTGTGTCTCCTCAATTCTGCTTTGAAGGGCTGGCTTCAAAAAGGTAAAAAAATCAGACTTATTTTTCATAGTTCCAATGGGTAGAGATAGGACCAATGGGGTCAGATCTAAGTTTAGTTTAAGGAATAAAGCTCTAAGAGTCACAGTCCAAATCTCTCCTGTGTGGGAGGAAATAAGGTGTCAGAGAGGACCTCATCCAGTTGGGGCAGTCTGAGGGAAACCCCCTTCCAAACCAGGAAACAGAGAAATCAAGAGACCATGAAGAGAAGAGTCAAGCAGGAACCAAGTCTGATAAGAAAGAGAGGAGAGCTGCCCAAGTGGAACGGTGAGAAGCAGGTATCGAAGTGGAGAACTAACTCAAGAACAGGCAATGACGGTGATGACTTAGATCAAAATCAGCTTCATAATTTGTGAAGCCCAGTGCAAAATGAAAATGGATAGCCACTTGTTAAAAAATTATTAAGAACTTTAAGATAGAGTCTATGGAGTATTAAGTCAGGCTTGGGACGCTTCTAAGCACAAGACTCTGAGAAGTCGACCCTGTTCAGGAATGGTTCGTCACCAGGAAGGGGGAGAATATTCTTGGGTTTATCATCTTTGGGTGGTTTTTACTTGCTATCTCACACATAAGCAGTGTGGATAAATGGGATACACTATAATGATAGAACAAGGAAGATAGCTACATAAAAACGATTTGGAAAGGAAATATTTAAATAGAGGCTGCACGTTACAGAGAAAATTCAAGTATTGAGTATTATTAGACTTGTGGACCTTCAAGATCCCTTTCAACTTGGAGTCTCGAGTTCTATGCTAGGTTAGTGAGTTTTAAACTCATTTAAAAATATTCTTCGGAGTATGGGGTCTGTTAATCCTGATTTTTCCATGTATTCCAATTCCAACTTTAGTTCCAATAAACATCATATACTCATACTTGTCAGCCAGTTCTATCTCAGAAGCACAGTAGAATATAACAGTATTCTTTGCTGATCTGCTCAGACTTAAAATCACTGCTCAGCAGGTCTATTAGTAGACAATGGTCCTTGAGACTTTTCAGATCATCTCTCTCATTTCTACATGTAAAAATTAGGAATAGAACATTGGGTTATATTTCTCTGCTCAGTTTAGGTCAAGTATTTTTCCTTTCTTTGTATGAACATTCATTCTGCCCCTTGGAACTATGCAAATCAATGCAGAGAACTCATTTTCTTAACCACCTGTCGTCCCATGGTAGAGTTTATATACTATTGTAACTCCCCATTCCTCCCTGTCTCTCTGTGTCCACCCTCTGCCATGTGACCTTGTATCCTGGGGTATATTTCCCTCATCTCATTCATGGTGAGCAGTACCATGTGGCTTATTCTGCTCATGGAATAGTATGAAAGCTCCAAGACTAACCTTAAGAGGCATTGTGTATTTCCAACTTCCTCTTCTTCATTTCTGTTAATATGAGAGGAACATACTCTAGGTAGCCTGCTGGTCATGAAGGAAAGGATGAAAAGAATTGTGGAACAGACTGGGCCCCAGCTGTGGGTTGGTACTAAGCCTAGCCCAGACAAGCTTCAATCAGCTAAGCGTAAAGCAGGTGATTAAGTATATAAGCAAGGATAATTATTGTTGTTTTAAGCCACTAGTTTGTTATGCAGCATTACTGTAACAAAAGTGGACTCAGAGACTCTAAAACTCCTTAGCTATTCCATACTTTTACCCAGTTAAGTGATAATGAATGTTGCACTCATTCATCATCTGTGAAGCATGTGATGGCTTAGGAGTTCAAGTTTGAGTAAGTGAACCTGAATTGGAATCCTAGGATTGACACACCAAATTCACTTTAACTCTTAACCCCAGGGCTGACCTCTATTGGATAGGGATAATCAGAGGCCCAACTTTGTGAGATAATCGTAGGGACTGAATAAGATAATGCACTTAAAGTTCTCAGCACAGAGTCTGGTATATGGTAAGAGCATCATAATTGTCAACTGTTACTGAGATTGGCCTTGAGTAAACACAGAATGTCCAAGCAAGTATGTCTGGAAGGGTGTGGATATTTAAAATATGAATCAGTTTGTGAGGTTCAAACAAACTGTTGTCACATCAAAGACAATCAAAACTAATCAGCAATTAGGTAAACATAGCATCATGTGAGAAGGATTAAGAGCACATGTACCCCAGGATTTTCTGAAACTACTACTCTGGTTTAGCTTTGACAGCAACAGATGGAGCTTACGATTCCACAGGATTTACCTGAAATGAGAGATAAAAGGCAAACTTGTTCTAGGATCCAAAACTATTTATCATGACACAATGAGTAAAAGGAACAGATGGCCTATTATTTCTGCAACTACAATAAAGGAAGCATCTCTACTGATGGAAGGTGAGTTTAGATCAGCTGTCCTGTTTATATACCAATGGGAAAGTCAAATTAAAACTTTGCTTTGACCCACAACCTCCTCCTGGGGTTCATATAAATACTGGAGTTTTTCTTTTGCAATAATTTCTGGCACCAATTTATCAAGGGGAATCTGTGATTTAAACAAAGGTTTGATTCTTTTCTGTGAATCATTTAATCCTAATGAATTTTTGACAGTTAAATGAGATAATGCATGTGAAATCTGCAAAGTATAAACGGCCTTACCTGCTGCCTGATTTCATTTAAATTGGTTTGTGCAGAGAATTAAACAAGTTTATCTATTCCGTTATGGTAAATTGTGAGCTGTCAGATTTGGGGTTGGAATTTGGTGACAAAATCAATGAAAATGAGCATCTGGCTGGGGATTGGGAGTGGAAGAACAGCCTTTCCTTCCAGAACCACTCACTTAGGGGAAAGCCATGGGAACAAAGAGAGCATGTAAAGGAAGCATGAGCCTTGAAAGTGTTTTTCTCTCCCAGTTACATTTCAGCCTAAAAGACTGAACAATTGCCACTTCAATTAAATGAGAAGAAAATATAACTTGTTACTTGGACACCAAATGGTTCCTCTTGTTTCTGCACTTTCCATTTCTCTTTTCAGAGCTCCAAGTCCGAAAACTGCCTGAAGGGTTTAATCACCATCAAGTAAGCCAAGCTTAGGATACGGTCTCTCCTCATTTTCTCTGGCCTCTCATTGGCACTCTGCATAATCTCATAGATGGTGTGCAGTCCCCAGAGAAGTGACATGAGGAGAGAAATTACTGTGGAAATTTTTTCTCCTCTTGTGGGGCCCCAAGGAGATGGAGAGAAGTCAAAATCTGAGCTATTGGCTCCACTTCTTATTGGTTTTGTAACTGTGGACACTTCAGGCTCCTGATTCACTAAAAATGGAATGACAATAGTACCTACTTCATGGGCATGTTATGAGAACTAAGTAAGATAATGCATGCAAGAATTTAGTCTAGTGCTTGACTGATTATACTCATTTAATGTGTTGGCCATTATTACAGTCGCTAGGTGGTAAGGAAGAGGGCAGAGTGTCTGACATAAATGGAGTAGAGGAGAGAGATGACAGAAAGAATTTGAGTTGATACAAAGACAAGACAGAAAGGCTTATTAACTAATTCAAATTCTGTGAGAATTGCATATCAGTTAGGTTTAAGTTATTTTGTATTATAAAGGAAGCTGATGCTAAATAAATAGCAGGGAGAAGATGGTAGAGATGAATGATTAAGCCAGTGGGGGAGAAATACTGTTTTTAAGGACATTAGAAGAATTTGTCATCACAGAACTGGCATGTTCACTATACACTAGGCTTATCTGTTTGCTAATGTAACCTAAGGTCTCTATTTAGCAACACAGCCAGGTTACCTTCACAGCACAAATTTAAGAGATAAAAATTTCCCTTTTAATGTTTCAGTGCAGAGTAACTTTTTTACCAAATCACAGATTTGGTAAATATGCCATCTTGTACAAGTGAGATATGAAAAACAGCATGTTTTGAACCCTTTCTAAACAAAACACTTGGCACACATCCAACTAAATCATTCTCAAATAATACTGCCAGCGACTATGCTGTATGAACTCTTATGAAATAATCCCGACAAACTATGTCCTAGCTTATTCATGCAAATGATTTTCAGATATATTTAGGACCATGGGTATTGGCTGGGCCCAAAAAGCAAATTCACCGTACCTCCACTCTTTATAAGAAAATGAGTGCTCATCTTTGGTGTCAGAGTACTTATGTCCCGTGCCAGAGAAAACACAATCAAATCTGGCTTAGCCTTCTGTTTCATCTTCTGCCCAAGTGGGCAAAGCTTCTAGGAGTCCTGGAGAGGTGCCACACTGAAATGTGTTCATTAGTCTGCCTGCCCTGAGTTCTCTGAATTGGTGCCTATGCCACGTTGCTCCATGTATTCCTAAAACAACAGCTAACACACAGTGAAATCAACCCCAGACTGATGATTCTGGTCGCCCAGGGAAGGGAGGAAGTTGACCTAGGCCTTGATCACAGTTCTGATCACCCTCTGGTTCCTCATTAAGTCACAGGCAGGCGGCTAGGAATGGTAGCATTTCTTAGCCAAGGCTCTATAGTCCTTGGGACTTAATTTTCATAGCACTCTACCGGGGAAATCTCTTTACTCCTGCTGTGAAAATATGCCCCCCTTTTCCCCACTAGAAATATTTGTTGAGGACTTTCCAAAATAGAGTTGAGGAGTACAAAGCTTCTTTCATTGGGAACTTTTATCCCTTAGACAGTTCCTTTGAACTGTAGAATAAATTTGAAACAGGATAAAGAAGGAGGCAGATAAAATAGAAACAGGAAAGATATCAGGAATTAGGCAGCCAAGTAACCAGGGTTCAAATATAATTGTAAATGCCTGATCTTAGATGTGAAATGCAAAGTGCATTATCTGGTTTTGTTTTCCTTCTTCTTCAAAATGCAGTTCTCCCTTGCAGGATATAATTTTTATCTGGATTATTTCACTGGAGAGAAAAATCTCCATAGAGTCAATTTAGAAGTGGAATGTGTGTGGACAAGGCAGAGAAGACCAAAATAAAGCCCTAAGGATGAATCTTTGAGTCTTTTGACCCAGTTCACCTCACATACTTTGGGTTATATGTAGTTACTGTACCATTTACATGAAAATGGAGTTCCTTGGGAGATTTGCTGGTACCCTTTAATAACCGTATGCATTTAGATGTGATATACCTGAAATATTCTCAGAATTAAATATGACAAAAGCAAGACAACTAGCTTTAGTTCAAATGTGGCAGGAGACTTAGGGAAAGTTATTCCTAGAATGATCCAATTCATTCCAGCAAGTTTGATGTATAAAACTCAAGTTTGGGAAATATTACTTAAATAATAAACAGATGAAGAATATAACTGCAAATTGTACACTTCATTTGGAGTTATGCAATCTAAATTTCAGGACCTTAGCTACTCCCTTCTGGAAGGGGATCAACAGAAGTTGCTAATCTCCTAACATAAACCACAAATTTATTAATGTCTTTGAAGTTCAGAATTAGTAAAAAAAAACATAAGAATCTTAAATTACATGAAAGGTTAAATATTGCCTATTTCTGTAGGAAGTGATAAATCACAGTTTTTTCCTATCAAGATAATTCAGGAATATTAGTAGTAGCAATAGAGAACTGCTTCTTTATCTCTTAACAGAAATACACAATTGCCATGGTGACTGCTGAGATGGGGCAAGATGTCTCTGTAAAGGCAGAGAATATAACCATCAGTAGGGAAAGAAGAGTTCTAACAACCCACAAGTGATACTTTTTGCTATATTTGTATAAACTCAGATCATTTTAGCTATGACTTCTAAATTCAGTAACTTCAAATATTTGGTGTAATAGCTGTCCATATGTGTATTCATATTAACTGATTTGAATACCCTTAATAAATTACCTAGTCAAGAAAATCAATTTTATCATGTAAAACACACAAAAAATAGGAATGAAAGCTGATAAAAATACTTTCTTAATAATAATTATGAAATAATAATACCTTCCATTTACTGGGGTCTTTCTATGTCAAATACTTTATATATTCTATGTCATTTATTTCTTATAGCAGCATCACAAGGTAAATATTATTGTTTCATCTTATGGAAGAGAAAATTTAGTTTTTAAGGGTTAAATAACTTCTAGCTAAGAATGGACCTAAGATGAAATCACTCTGACTCAAGAATCTTGTCCTCCAAGATAAAAACATAATTTGCACCACAATAGATGTGAACTGTGGTCTTTCTAGCCCAGTATGTCCCTCAAAGGACACCAGAATCTCTTTGTGAAAAAAGATGGTTGTTCCTCTGCAGAGAACAGCATTGTCTTCAAAGGTTGGCAGTAAACAATCTAGTCAGTCCTTGAAGTTATTCTCTAATTTCTCCCCCTGCCACCAGTTTTATTGAGATATAATTAGCATGTAGCATTGTATAAGTTTAAGATATACAGCATCATGATTTTAATGATTACATTAAGTTTGGTAAACATCTATCACCTCATATAGTTACAAAATTAAAGAAATAGAAAAAAATATTTTTCCTTGTGATGAGACATCTTAGGATTCACTGTCTTAACTAATTTCATATATAACATATGACAGTGCTGATTATATTCATCATGTGGTACATTACATCCCTAGTACTTACGTATCTTATACCTGGAAGTTTGTGCTTTTTATCTTCATGTAATTCCTCCCCACCTTCCCATTCCACCTCTGGAAACCATAAAGCTGATTTATTTTTCTATGAGTTTGTTGGTTTGTTCTTGAAGTATAATTGACTCGCAACACTGTTAGTTCCTAGTTCCTATTACACAATATAGTGATGTGACATTTCTATACATTGCAAAATGATCACAATAAATCTAGTTATGATCAGTCACCAAAGATATTACGTAATTATTGATTACATTCCCCGCATTGTACATTTCACAGACATGACTCATTTATTTTGCAACTGCAAGTTTGTACATCTTAATCTCCTCACCTTTTTCTCTCCTCCCCACTCCTTCCTTCTCTCTGCAATCACCTATTTCTCTCTATTTTGACTTTGTTTCTGTTTTGTTATATTTGTTCACTTGATTCGCTTTTTTAATTCTATATATGTGAACTCACACAGTATCTATCTTTCTCTCTCTGAGTTACTTCACTTAATGTAATACTCTCTAGGAACATTCATGCTGTTGCACATGGCAAGATTTCATTATTTTTATGACTGAATAATATTCTATTGTATATATATATATACCACACACCATACCACATCTTCTCTATCTGTTCATCTACTGATGGACATTTAGGCTGCTTCCACATCTTGGCTATTATGAATAATGCTGCAATGAACACAGTGATGCACATATCTTTTCTAATTAGTGTTTCTGATTTCTTCAGATAAATACTCATGGTATGGTAGTCCTATTTTTTATTTTTAAAGGAGTCTCCATACTGCTTTCCATGGTGGCTGCACCACTTCATTTTCCCATTAACAGAGCAGGAAAGTTCCCTTTTCTCCACATCCTCACCAACATTTATTATTTTCTCTTTCTAGGATAATAGCCATTCTGACAGGTGTGAGATGATATCTCATTGTGGTTTTGATTTGCATTTCCCTGATGATTAGTGATGTTAAACATCTTTTCATGTGCCTGTAGGCCATCTATATGTCTTTTGGAAAAATGTCTATTCAGATCCTCTGCCCATTTTTTATTTGGTTTTGTTTTTTTTTATGTTGAGTTATATGAGTTCTTTGTATATTTTGGATATTAACCCCTTATTGGATCAATTATTTGCAAATATCTTCTCCCATTCAGTAGGCGACCTTTTCATTTTGTTGATCATAACCTTAACTGCACAAGTCTTTTTAGTTTGATTTAGTCTCATTTTTTTTTATTTTTCCTTTTGTTTCCCTTGACTGAAGAGACATATCAAAAAAATATTACTAAGACAAATGCCAAAGAGTGTACTGCTTTGTCTTTTCTTTTAGAAATTTTATGGTTTCAGGTCTCATACTTAAGTCTTTAATCCATTTTGAATTTATTTTTTTGTATGTGGTATGAGACAGTAGTCCAATTTTCACAATATGTTGATGAAGCTGTCTTTTCCCTATTGTATTTTCTTGCCTCCTTTGTCATTTATTGTCCATATAAATGTGAGTTAATTTCTGAACTCTCTGTTCTGTTCCAATGATCTATGTGTCTGTTCTTGTGCCAGTACCATACTGTTTAATCACTGCAGCTTTGTAGTATTCTTTGCAGTTAGGGAGTGTGATATCTCCAAATTTGTTGTTCTTTCTCAGACAGTTTTGGCTATTTGGGGTCTTTAATTTATTGACATTTTTCAGCTATACAGTTACATAATAAACATTACCTCCCAAGTGCCAAGCACTGTACTTGTTACTAGAGATATAAATGCATGAGGTAGCCTCTGTACTAAAGAAGTTCATAAACAAGTGATAGAGAAATAAATAGATAATATCAATATAATATGTAGGAGTTGTATGAAAGAAGAGGGTGTTTGCTAAGGTGGAAGTGGTCAGGGAAGCCTTCACAGAAGCAGTGCTTTGAATTGGATTTGGTAGTGAGTAGGACTGGCCAAGGAGATGGGAGACTGGCATGTTAAGCTGAGGGAATCACATGTACACATAAATGCAGTCATGAAATGGTTTGATGTTGGGATTCTGCAATAAAGCTCGAGTTGGAGTTCAGTGGGTAATGGAAGGAGAGGGGAAAATGGGATTGGATAACTTGGTAGCAGCCAGGGGCTTACACACTACTGTAATATTTTAAATGTATTCAGCACTATGTTCCTGGCACTGTGCTAAGTACTTAACACACATTATTCCATGAGGAATTTTATGGTAGAAGAAATTGCAGCTCAGATGGATGAAGTGACTTGCCTAGATCATGCAGGTAGCTTAGCTAGAGGTGGAATTTGAGCTCAGGTCTCATTTGTCTCCGAGCATTCATTTCTGTTCTACACGCCACACATAGATGTTCCTGTATGAGGATTTCAAACTACCATGTGATGTGATGAGATCTTCATTTTTCAAGGATCTCTCTGGAAGGAATATAGAGGGTGAACTGAAAGTGATACCACAGTAGGAGACCAATTAGGAAGCTACTATAAGGGTCCAAGTAAGAAAGAGAGAAAGAGTCTAAGCTAGTGGTTCTCATAGTTGGCTGGCCATTGATAACACATGGGAAGATGATAGATAGATAGATAGATAGATAGATAGATAGATAGATAGATAGATAGATACATACATACATACATACATACATACATACATAGATACATAGATAAATACATAGATAGACGGACGGACAGGTAGGCAGGCAGGCAGGCAGACAGGCAGGCAGGCAGACAGATAGATAGATAATAGATCAGAAATTCTGTTTTAATTGGTTTGGGATGTGGCTTGAGCACTAGGATGTTTTAAACCTCTACAAGATGATTCTATTTGCAGTCAGAGTTGAGAACCATTGACCTTGGCCAAGCCAATGGCAGTAGGGGCAGAAATAGAGAAAAGGGCTTGAGTTTTATTTAGGAATTCCAGTCAACAGGCTTTACTGGTTGATTGGATATGTATGAGGCAGTAATGGGGTTAATATAAGAGTGAGGGAGGACTACAGGATAACTCCAAGTTTTCTGATTTGGGTGATTTGGAACTTGTGACTCCACAACCAGAATAAGAAACACAGTGGTAAGAGAAAGTTCATAATCTCTTGAAGTAATGGAATACAGAACAAAATAACTATATTATGTAAAATAATGAATTTTTAAAATATTTGTGACAGATTCTAGCAGAAAGCAAATGTAAGAGCCCAGTTTGGGTCAAAGTAAGAAAATATAACTTTTAAGTCTTTTGAAATAAAACTTACGCTGCTACCTCTTATGCCTGGTGTTGACAACCCCACTTTACCTTTTCTACAGGAAGTCTCACTACTCCTGGAAGTGGTAATGATCAAGGAGAGTGGGCTGACGATGACAGTGGGCTATTAGAAGTGCTAAACCCCAACATCTTCAATTCTACTCACAAGTACTGTCAAGGGATGAGCTCCACTGGTCTCTCAAACTCAGAACCTAGGGGTAAAGAGTCCTAGGGGTAAAGTCAACAGGCTCTACCTGTTGATGAGGTAGAAGGTGAGAAGAACAAGCAACTACCAGAATCAGCTAGTAATGACATTTATATTCACCAGCACCTGTGTCAGTGGGAGAAAAAGCAGGTGGTTCTCATCCTGGCTGCACACTTTAATCATCTAGAGGATTTTATACAGTACTTATGTCTGGGTTCCACTCCCAGAAACTCTTGTTTTAATTGATCTAGTGTACAACCTACACTAGGATTTTTTAAAATTTCCTTGGTTTATGCTAGTAGAAGCCTAGGTAAGAATCATTGCTTTAGTACCTTCATACACTTCTTAGCAAATAGATTATACTAAAGTTAGCAAGTAAGTTTTTCTGGTTTTTTTTTTTTTAGAATGTCCAGAGAATGCCTTCCTTTTATCAGAGGATAAACATAAACTACTGCACATGTTAGTAATTTTACAAGCAATGTTTTCTTAGTGGTCAAAAGTTCATATATAAACTTCCAGATATCAATGCCGGATGCTATGGGTTTTTAGTTTTCAGACAAATGGTAGGAGTCATGGTAGGGTCATGGTAGCAGTCAGAGTCTACTCAGGAAAATAAATCAGTGCTTGGTAATATAGCAAAGGGAATTTAGTTTAAAAGTGCTGGAAGAGCTGAAGAGAAAATAGGCTGGGCAGGCAACACAAAGATGGGACAAAAAAAGGTATGAACCACTTTCAGAACTTCTATTCCATGTACATAAGAATGATTATTTTTGAGACACATATTAGTAAGTTTTCTGACATTATCAGTTCCTTGGCTAAGTTCACACATGCATAATGTATTCCAGTAAAAACATATGGAAAATCTCTTTGACATGCATAAACCAAAGAACAGATACAGATTACATAAAGGAGGAGACTTTGGGTATGTATGGTCTCAATGTGCAAAATTTTACTAAAACTGAATAGTCAGTGATGGCATAACAGCTGCACTGAGTGTGTTTCTTTCAGAGAAGTGGTAAATCTCATTTCCACAGGCCAATTTGTGATATTAAAATTTGGAAGAAGCTTTTTTTTTTTTCTCACTCAAAAACTACATTGGCTACATGTACTGAAAAATAATTAATAGTAGATTTGTCACATGCAAACCTGCCACTGAAGGGCTCATAGGGCTTCAGCTCCAGCACTTTTTACCTGTTCATAGTGACAGTGAATTATTTAGAAGGGTCTTGCTTATTCCAGAAGAGCAACTGTGGTTAAGACAAATGAGTCTGGTCACAGATGGGTCATCTGGCTGGAACACTGATGAGAGGCACACCTTGATGAATTTGGACTAAGGTATAGATATGAATCTAGAAACTGTATCACTTTCCTAAAGAAGCTTTCATTTGAGTCAGATAGAAAACCAGATTTTCTTCTATCCTCTCTTGAACTATAAGAAGATTAGGAAAAACGAGACAACTCTGGGAGGATTGAAATATTGTTATCTATTCATGAGTCTATACTGAGTGAGATGACTATCATATTGGATTAAAGCCAATTATTTCACAGGGTTCTTTTTTTTTTCAAAATGAGATTTCTCTATAACTTAGTGATTTGACTTTTTGAACACTGGTCTTGTCAGGTTTATGGAGTTCACTCAAGCAGAAGGGGTTCCATTTGCAGGATGAGCAGGGTAACACATTAGCCAGCAGTCTGCTCTGAAAATACAAAGCAGGGAACAATACTGTACTTTTATGTAGTTCTGCCAGAATGCATTTCCTACTGATAATTCATTTCAAACAAAGCCAGAGCTTTAAATGATTAGGTTAGTTGGAAAATATGTCAGTCCTTTACCAGCATCTCTTGAGCACATGTTATCTCTCCTTTTGGCTAAGAAGAGGTGGGACCCTTATCTTGACAAGTTGGTTTTCTTTGCCTAGGCTCAACCATTAATGATAACCAATAATGTAGAGGCATTAGGTACACAGTTTCATTGGCAGGGTTATTGAGTCCACTAAAGACTTGCAATATTGTACCCTAGTATAAGAATTTTCTTAAAGGGATGTGTGCCTAACACTACGTGCTGTGTGACTTGCCAGGAATATCTCATATGGTCCAACCTAGCAAATATACAGTAGGGTTTTTCATGGGTTCTCCTGCTTGTTGTGACCCTCATACTCATGAAAGCCAAAGTAAGTTTTTAGAATATTTAAAGTTTCTAAAAATTTTTGTTAATGGATCTGTGTTAACTCCCTTTTCTCTCTCACCTGCTCCTGGATTTGGGGAATAACAATGACAGTTCTAGTTATCACTGCATATTAAAGAATTTATTGATTTATTTTATAGCGAGACCTATGATACGGATCCCTCTGTCACAGGCAATGGAAATAGGCAGTCCCTACTGGGGAATGAAATTATTCACAATTTTCTCTAACAAAATACAATCAGCTTTCCTACAAGGATAGTCTTCTCTTCATCTAAAATTTACATACATATACAAAACCCATGGACATTTTTATCTTTGCTCTCTCTTTTGACTCCATCCAGGTTTCCAATGAAATAGTTCCTAATTAAGTGTGGAAATTAGGCTTTTATTTGCACTTCCTGCTATAAACGTGACATTATATTAAAGGCAGTGGTTTGTTGTGCTCAGTAATCTCATTTGGCTTCAGAATCGTTCTTCAGGATAATGCCCTTGCTAGCTGGTTGTATTCCAAATGTGTGCAAACCATATTATGCCTCCCTAATCTATATTATGAAAAGAACCCAGACCCTTACTTTCCACTATATGTTATAGACACTTGTTTTTATTAAATTGGCAATGATATTTCATCATCTTTGAACTTCTGATTCTGTTTTCAATTTAAATTTTTCCCTCAGATTTTACAGTCAACGTCTTCCTAAAATATTATTTGAACTAGAATATGTCAATACAGTGCATGGCCAGTTTTGCTGCATATTACTTTACTCTTCATCTTCCAACATTCTCTTATTATTGTTACACATTATTTTTAAAACTTAATTTCCATAGAAATTCAGGGATTCAACCATGGAGTAGCATCTTAAGGACTGGGAAGTTTTTAAGTAACTTTTCTAACCAGTATAAGGTCATTACACCGGTTAGAAATTATTCAGCCCAATCTATATTTTAGTCATTTGCAGTAGAATGGTAAACGAAATTGCTGTGGGCTATCACTGACCCAAGTTACACAAAGGAAATTGGGAATCCATTAGACCTTAGTAGACACTTAAATAAAAGAATTACTTCAATATCACTACCCTTTCAAAACCAAGGATAGCTACATTGACTCCCTACTCCTGCCGCCGAGATCTCAAAAGTTGGGAGGGTGAAATGAAAAATCTAAAGGCTCTGAATTAATTATGTAGTCTTGCTTAATGCTTTAAAGTTTAAGCATCTTAGCTTTCCCTTTAGGAGAATTATGCAGGACACTGGGATCTGTGCTAATCCTTCAGAAAGCTTGCCTAGGAACCTAAAGTAAGAGTATATTAACATCAGTAATTGACCAAGTCCACTAGTATCCTAGAGTTCTAGTGACCGAGGAGACTTGCCTGAGGGTTCCTTATGTATTTGTGTTTGTCTCAAAGAGCATAATATCCTGGGGAAATTAATGGCCCTTGGCTTTGACCTAGTGACAGCAAATTTTGAGGCTTAGTGATTTAGCTTAGTAGAATGTTATAATTTATGTAATTGCGAGTACACTGGAAAAGCTGAAGAGAAGAGAAGATAGGAGATAAGTGGGAAAGGTGAAAAAATATGCAGATAATCTTGAAGAGATACATAGAGATTTGTGGTCAATTTTATCTGGAAAATCATGAGAGGCAGCCAAAGCAATGAAGAAAAAAGTAAAATGTCGTCGCAGCAATATGCAAAGAAAGGTTATTTTACCTCTGTCACTAGGCATATGAATAAATCACTGTTAGGTAAAAATCACCCTGTAAGGTACTTAGTAGATCTCTCCGTGGTTTTCTGACGAGCTTTTATCACCCAAGGTAAAGTGTGAGGACAAGGAACCTGAATTAGGCTCTTGGGTTATTCCAACCACCTTTTTATGCTAAATTTGTATTATCTACTCTCTTTGTCTCAAATAATCACCTTTCCCCCTCTGTCCAACCTTCTCCCTGTTATTGTATTCCTACGGATTTTGTTAACTGGGAATATTCCCTTTCATGTGAAAATGTAGCTGGTGGCTCTTTGCTAAAAAGGTAAGACAAATTGGCTACTTTGGCAATCACTTAGTCCTGAGTCTAGCAGGAAAGACTGCTTTTTGGCAAGAAAGAGAATTACATGCTCAAATTCCCAAGCTGTTAGCTAGCAGATGTATATTCAAATAGAAGAACAAAGAACCTTCTGGAACAAAGTTGAGAGCTCTGGTATGTTGTCAGTTGGAAGGGGAATCTGACTGCTTTGGCTCAAAGGAAAATGCTCAATGCCATGTGTTCTGAATTTCTGTAGAAGTCCCCTCACCTCGCCTCTCCAACCCCATGTCTCCAGCCTGCTGAGAAAATATCGCTCTAAAGGGGACACATATGGCTACAAATTCAAATTTTCACCTTGTTACATGCCAGTGCATCTTTATCATTGAGCTAATTACATTAGGCGGCAGCAGGTGCTTTCCACCCGGCCTCTCTTTGTGGCTGGGATACCATCCTCTCTCCCTTTCCAACAAGACCAGGCTCAGGCAGGTCACTGACTGTGTTCTAGCTCCAGTCAGTGGCAAGAGGCTGCTATTCCCTACACAAAGAGCCAGCAACCTGTTTCTTGGCATTTGGTTTCTACTAGAATAAACCCTGTTTTTTTCAGTGTCTTTTACCTTTATAGTATCAGGACATACCTAAGAGACTGACATGGCTTGAAAGCTCTATAGATATTATTGATGCTATCTTATTTTCAGCAAACTTGTAAAATGTTTATGAACCTTCACATTTAATAAAATCTATTATAGCTTCAAATCTTCTTCACACTCAAACCATTTCTCACCTCCCTCCATTTGTCACTTCCCTGGTCTAAATCACCATTAAATAGTGCCTAAATCAATGTCTTTTGCTTTCTACCTAGCCTTTGGATTCTACTTTTGTCAGTCTCATCTCAATCCAGCATTCAGGGTGATTCTGTCATATAATACCACATTTCTGCTAAAAGCCCAACAACAGTGGCCTCCAGTACACTTAGAATAAAAGCCAAAGTCCTTATGTTCATTCATAATAGTCTTTATGACAGTCTACCACCAATTTTCTGGCCTCAGCTCCTACTTATTTTTCTTTCAGTCACTCCACTCTAGCTCTGCTGTCCTCAAAGATGTTTACTGGCCATGCTCCCATTACAGAACCTAACTGGCTCTTTCTTCAGCTTGCCTTGCTGTCCTCTGAGAAACAGAAAGCTCACTTCTTCCTTTCCTACCCTGAAACTTTTTTCTGTGCTTTTTTTTCTCCTTAGTGTTCATCACTATGCATTTCACTTGCTTATATTTTTTGTCTTTCTTGCTATGATGCAAGCTTCATTTCCCCCTAATTTCCTTATGTTTGTCCTATGAATTTACCTCTCTTACGAGAATTTGGCATTCCTCACTATATATGCCACCTGTTTATATTTTTATTGTCTTTCTTGCTATGATGTAAGCTTCATTTCCCCCTAATTTCCTTATGTTTGTCCTATGAATTTACCTCTCATGAGAATTTGGCATTCCTCACTATATATGCCACCTGTTTATATTTTATTGTCTTTCTTGCTGTGATGTAAGCCTCATTTCCTCCAAATTTCCTTATGTTTGCTCTATGAATTTGCCTCTCTTACTAGCATTTAGCATTCCTTGAAGCATTCAACTTGCTATCTTTACATCAAAGCAATTGATTTTTTAATGTTTTCCCCCAGCTTTATTGAAGTAAAATTGACATATAACACTGTAAGTTTAAGATACACAATGTGTTGATTTGAAACACATATTGTCATATGACTATCATCATAGCATTAGCTAAAATCTCTCTTATGTCACATAATTTTTTGTGTGTAGTGAGAATATTTGAGATCTACTCTCTTAGCAACTTTCAGGTATATAATATGGTATTATTAGCTATAACCATCATGTTGTATATGAGACTTTCAGAACTTATTCACCTTGATAACTGAAAGTTTGTAGTCTTTGACCAATATCTCCCCATTTCAAACTATCACTTGGATTCCCTCTCCTCTAGGTCCAATTTCAATAGCCCAAATAAAAACCAAAATCACAAAAATCCTTTATATTACCTAGGGGGAGGAGAAATAGTCTGAGAGAATAGATTTTCACCAGGCAGGTTTGTTTAACAGCTAAAGAAATACAGAATCAGAGAAAGCCAAAATATTATGTCAAAAAAGGATGGGAATGCATTCAAGACAGAACAAGTTAACTTCAGCCCCCTCCTGTGAAAGTGCAGAAAACAGACCAGCTTTTCCCAGTTATGAACAAATTCTCAACATCGGCATACTCTTAGAAAATGTCAGCCATTTTGGTTTTGCGGTACTTCCTATCTGACTGGGTCCACTTTTCTGTAGACTTGTACTTTCTTAACTATCCAGATGTGTGTCTGGATGAAAGTCACTTTAAGTCAACATATGAAGGATTACCTTTTGTTATGTCTCCAGACCATTAGAGATTAAATGGACCCTTATTAGACCAAGTTATATAATTAACCATCATTTTACCTATGACTTTGGGGGGTTGCAGACTTTTTCTGAGGCTTCCTCTGGGAAAAGGATAAACATTAGACTTTGTCATTTTTTCCTTATTTGACTTTTTAAAATTTGAGGATTATACTTGTGCCCAATAATCTACAGATGTATGCTGTCTCAACTCTTACTTACAAATTAAATTCACATGTCAAACATTTTTTACATCAGTTAAGAGTTCAGATTAGCTGGGATAGATAAGTTTGCCCCAAACACTGCTGTCCTGGAATGTAATAACGGTCTTTATTTTTGCTCACATACCCTTTCCAATAATTTTGAAAACCATTGCCTCAAACATTTTTGTTCACCAAAAAAAAAAAAAATCATAATATTAAATAGTTGTAAAGCATTTAATTTCTGGCACATTTGTAGAAATTGACATAGAAATGAAGTTATTACAACATTCTTCTAAATGTCTCATGAGAAATCAAAGATTATAATTTTATAACTATCATGACTCATTTAAAATATATTAATATACTCTTCTTTACCATTTAGAAAATTTCCATTATTCCCTTTTCTTTGTGAAGCTCATATTTCTATTCTATACTCTGAAAGATATTTCTCCTTGAATAATATATTTTGTGCATAAAAACTATTTTGTTGATCACTGTATCATGCTTATCTGTAACTAAATATGCATATAGGTTTAAATCTTAATTTCTAATTTTCTCTAACCATGAGACCTTATATGTTATGGATTTTTTCAGGATTGAGTTACCATTTTAATTTTTAGTAACATATCCTTAATCAAAACAACACGATCATTAAAAATGTTAGTAAATTAAACATAGATATAACCTTTTAATTGAAAAATCTATTTTTTTTTCTTTTTGTGGTCGCACCCACAGCATGTGGAAGTTCCCGGGCCAGGGATTGAAGCCGAGCTGCAGCTGTGGCAATGCCGGATCCTTTAACCCACTTCCCCAGGCTGGGGTTGGAACCTGCACCTCCAGGGTAACCTAAGACACTGTAGTTGGATTCTTAACCTACTGCACCACAGCAGGAAAAGTCCGAAGAAATCTTTTTAAAATGAAATGAATAGGGAGTTCCCTTCGTGGCTCAGTGGTTAACGAATCCGACTAGGAACCATGAGGTTGCGGGTTTGATCCCTGGCCTTGCTCAGTGGGTTTAGGATCCCGCGTTGCCATGAGCTGTGGTGTAGATCGCAGACGCGGCTCGGATCCCGCGTTGCTGTGGCTGTGGCGAAGGCTGGAGGCTACAGCTCCTGTTAGACCCCTAGCCCGGGATCCTCCATATGCCACTGGTGTGGCCCTAGAAAAGGCAAAAAGACAAAAAAAAAAAAAAGAAATGTATAATGTTCAAACTTTTCTTAGGCTTTTAGTGAAAGGGAACAGCATTTACTATGAAAAACTAATTACACATTATAACATTCAACATTTTATAATATTAAATTTTATGAGGGTTGACTGTAATTGGAATACATCATATAATCTTCTATATATAAATTTCCAAGTCTTACCTCTGAATGATTCTAATTCAGCAGTTTACCCCCTTACCCTTTGAGAAGCAACAGGTTTGTTAAACCTGCAAAGATTTGGGTCCTAATTCTAAGTGCAAATGATAGGTCTTGAATGATTCTAAGTCAAGGGTTGATGTGATCAGAACTGTGGAAATAGAATATGAAGAGTATGTTGCTGAGGACCAAAAGAGGCTGTAGAGATACCAACTGGAAATTATTTCAGTAGTCCAGGCAAGAGATGATGATGGCTTAGGATAGGACGTCAGTGTTCATGATGGAAATAAACAGATACATGCAAAATACATTCCAGAGGTAAGACTGAACACAACGTGGTGATTCATTGAATGTGGACAGTGAGGTAGAAACAAGTGTCATGGGTGACTCAGATTTCTGACTTAAGAAAATGAGTGATGATATCATTTGCTGAAATCTGAAATATCAAATGTGGAACAGTTTGGGAAGTGGAGGAAGATCACGGTCTCCGTTTTGTACATGACTGTTAGGTATCTCTGAAATTAGAGTTGGTCAACTATACCAGCATGGAGCTCAGAAAAAAATTGGACCTACTAAAGCAGTAGTTCCCAAACTTGAGTGAGCGTCAGAATACCTGTGGGACTTGTTCAAACATAGATTACTAGACCTCACTCTAATCTCACAGGGCTAAGGTTAGAAGGAGCAAGGCTCTGAAATTCTAACAAGTATCCAGTTGATGCTGTTACTGCTGGTTCAGGGATTCTATTCTGAGAACCACTCAGTTGGAGCTTCATATCTGGGACTACTTGGTACATGAACAGTATGTGAAGTCATGGGAATGGATGAGATTACCAAGCGAAAAACAGAGTATAAGGAGGTCAAAAATGGAGCTTTAGGGAGTTTCAAAATTTAAATTAACAGTAGAAGGTTTAGAGTGCCCAAAGAGAGTAAGAAGATGAGACTTAGGAGTATGAAGAAAGTAGGTGAAGGATAATTACTCCATTTACCCACTTTTATAGGTCTTTGTAGCCCTAAAGAATTTGCAACAGCCATTACTAAGAAAATTCATTGAAATACTTCTTTGGAAGTAGAGACCATCAGCTGGGAATAAAAAACGAAACTCCAGTATTTGCTTTCCTTTCTCTCAACTGAAAATTAAGGGAAAAAATTTTGACACAAGGCTGAGGAATTTAGGTTTATTAGGAGAATAGATGCAGTTCCTACAAGGAGCACAATACCCATCCAAATCACCGAGTATCATCAACATGCAGTCTTTTTTTAAATTTTTTTTTATTTTTTGCTTTTTAGGGCTTCACCCATGACATATGGACATTCCCAGACTAGGGGTCTAATCAGACCTACAGCTGCCAGCCTACACCACAGCCACAGCAACACCAGATCTGAGCCACATCTGTGACCTACACCACAACTTACAGCAATGGCTGGGTCCTTAACCCATTGAGCGAGGCCAGGGACAGAAACCAAAACCTCATGGTTCCTAGTCAGATTCATTTTCGCTGCACCATGACAGGAACTCCATCATACAGACAGTCTTTAAAGTGTGAATCACCTGAAATCTCATCTGGCCCTGAGGTTTCTATTTCTATTATGTCTGTGTTAGTGGTGAGCTGCCTTTGCATCCTCAGAATGTTAAGTATGGCACTTGGTCCCAGAAAGGAAAGAAACCACCCTTTTCCTCATCCCTGCCTCCTTCCTGAATGGACCAACAATCTTCCTGACATCTGTTGCTTTTTCTGTTTCCCGTTAATCTCTTTTTCTCACAAACTCAAAAACAATAGCCACAGTGTTTACTGACTAATGTTTAACTGATGAATATCTAGGCAGTAATATCAAGAGAAATTGACTTCGAACCCCACCAAGGTCTTCTGTGACATCAAGGACAGCCACCTGACTCTTGAGCCATATACTTGCCTCAAGCCCAGTGATACCTGTTGCATGGCTGAAGTCCCTGGCAGAAAGCACAGAATAATTTCTGTTATCATTCACTTCCAGAGACAAAGGGAAAGTTCTGTTAGTTATCCTCTCCTCCAGATTCACAAGGCTGGGCTAGGATTAAGGTATCTCTCTAATCATAGGTAGAATTTACTTGAACTCCTGACTTTTTCTGGCTCTTTGCAACCCTGTGGGCCAGGACTTCCCACCCATTTCAGACGATTTGCCCATAAAAATAAAGTTCAAGGCAAACAGTCTCTGCCTTAACAATGAAGCGCTCCAGGCATGTTTTCGGATGCTTCTCTTGCTGCTAATCTGTCTGCCATTCTCTGGGCCCTGCCTACAAATCCTCACCTGTACATGGATGGACCAACCTGTCAGCTTGCCCACTCACCTCTCCACTCTTGGACCTACCCACCTACCTACCTGTCCACCTGCTTGACTAAGCTATGGATCTAGTTTTATCTGCTCTTCTGACATGTGATTTTCATTTGTTGTTGCTGTTTTTGTTATTGTATAGAATGAATTTTGCAGGGGCTTTGGGTTTATGTTTTGTTTGCAGTTTGAGCATTGCAAATCTGACCCATAACTTCTCATTCCTCTTTTCCTTTGAGTTTTAATAAGGAGTAGTAAGTATGAAATAAATGTTCTCTTGCAACTTACATTACACAATAAATATAAAAGCTATTTTTGGTAAACTGGGCAATTTTAAAATACAGCTGTAGTTGAATATTTAGAGGATTTCTGAGGTAAGCATTTACATGTTATAAATGATTCATTTATGCTATGAATTATTTTCCCCAATGTACATTTTTCATATATTTAGACTGGATCTTCTTACAGTGGAATATTTGGACAACGTGAGAATAATATTTGTCATTCTTAATCCCTCTTATTTATGTAAGGAGGATAATTCCAATCTAACTGGACATTACTACAGCAGTTGCCACTATAAAATCTAGATGTAGTGGGAAAAAAAATCTCTCCAAGGCCTCCCAGCTGTGCCAGAAAGCTCTAGTCTTTAATCCTGACCTTGTGTCTTCTGGATGACACAAACGTCAAGAGTAATAAACTTCTTTGTGGATGATTTCTTCTGCCTGAAGGCCCAAAGTATCTAGAGTAACACCAGGACTTTATACATTAAACAACCAGAATGCAGCACAATGAAACCAATCATCTCTGTCAAGTTAATGAATACGCCAACTGATAAATGAAAAGTCCATCTGTAGCAAGTGGTACCATCTGAAATGAGTGTCAGCTGTGCCCCAGTTTAGTGCAGGGGCTGAATATAGAAATGGCCTATATAATGCTCACATTTTCTGCTACACAAAGAAGACTATGATTATGTTTACATGACAGCAAAAGAAAAATATTCTTTCCTACTTGGAGTTATCAAATTGCCCCAAGTCTTCCTACATCTGCCAGTGACCCTGCATGAACGAATCCTCTGAACCCACCATTTTTATGTAGATGTGTCACTAAAGCTAAGCCAGCCAGCTTTTCCCCCTATTCAATCTAGGTTTCTAGGAGGCAAAACTGCTGGACCCTGGAGTTTATTAATGATATGATAGGGTCAGGGCAAATATAGGGTTAGCTCACCATGGCAGTTGATATGACCAGAACTAATAAATTAATAAGTATCAATTTTTATCAATTACTAAATACTTCAGTTTCAGCATATCTATATTCTATACTTACAGATACTAAAATACAACTATCTTGAGGTCTGAGAGTTTACCAAATATTTCTTTGAAAGTCCCAAAATGTCTCCTACAGAGAATTGCACATAACAGGTACACGATTAATCCTTAAGAGAAACATAAAAATCAGAGCTGAACCTGAGGAAACTATTAAAAATGTTCTAGTCCAACACTTCTAAAGCTATGTAAGTCACTGCCTTTTGGGCAAGCCTACTCAAATATGGGGTCGTTTTAATGTCCTGAATAAAAGAAAGGATAAAAAACATTAGAAAAAAATGTAAAAGCTACAAAAACAAAAATGTAGCCTTTTGGGATGGACAGCATTTTAGTGATCAAAGTCAGTTAGTGATACTGACTGATTGATAATCTAGTCCTCCCTTTGCATGTGCCTATAAATCACTTGCCTCTCCTTAGTTTTATGTGATTCCCTTGACTAAACTACAACCGTGCTTAAATCCATCTCCCCAACTAGTCTATGACTAGTTCAAGTTTTCCTGAATATGCATGAGTCAAATATAGATGCTGACTGGTCACCCTCTAAGTTCAAGAATCTCAGATGTTTCCTAAGTTGCATAATAATCATTTTACCCCTAATCAATTCCTTCTCCTAATCTCTAGATGACTTGCATGCCTATCCTCTCTCCTCAAAATACCAAGTATTCTCCCTATCCCTATTCACAGTGAACAACTTGCTTCTTATTTCACAGAGAAATTAGATGTCATCAGAAGAGAAACTCCCTATTTCTCCAACTATATCTACCCAACTAACTGCATCATGAACATAAGCAGTCCTTGCAGCTAAAGCCAAACCCTCCACTTATACATTAGTTCCATCCTTTTTTTGCCTAAGAAACTTATTTACCAATGTTTCCTTTTTCCTTTTTATCATCAGTTTTCCCCTACTGGATCATTACCATGACTATAGACATACTATTCCTCACAGTTTAAAGTAACCCTTCCTTGACCCTCACCTTGTTTCTGTTACTCTCATTTTGTTTGTAGTGGAACTCTTTGAAAAAACTCTATATATTTCTAGCTCTGGTATTTCTCCTTTCCTGCTCTTCAAACCACTTCAGTCACTTTTACCTATACCATTCATTACAGGGAATATTTTCTTAAGGTTAGATTGCTAACCACATCTCATCCTCAGTCTCTTTCAAGGATGTCTCTTCATCTTCCTGAGGTCAAAGGGTTAATGTGCCTTAGGTCTTGGTTCTTGAACTTCTCTTTTCCAGCCATATTTATTCCCTTGGAGATCTTGTCATATACCATGGCTTTCGGATGTGTATATGTGTATATACATATACACACACATATATATAGTCATCAATAGGTCCTATCATTTATAACTTCAAAATAGATCCAAAATCTGATGACATGCCACCACCTCCCGAGGTATTATTCTGGTACAGTGCATCATCATCTCTCATCTGGATCACTGCAATCATCTGTAATCTGGTTCTTTCCCTGCTTTTCTTCTTGCCCCACCTTCACTTTATTCTCAGAACAGTTGCCAGAGAAATCTTGTTAAAATTTGTCAGTTCATGTCATTCTTCTGCCTCAAACCTTCGTTTACTCAAAAATCTCACCTTACTCTGAATAAAAGACAAAATCCTCATAATGATATGTAAATCCTTCCATGGTCAGGCCTCCAGCCCCTCTCTCCTCTCCTCTTTGCTCACTCAGCTCCAGTCACATTGGTTTCTTTGATGTGTCTCAAACTTGCCTACTTGTACCCACATCAAAGGGGCTTTGCACTGGCCCTCTTGCCTGGACATTTTACCCTAGACCAACCCCTCACTTCTTTTCAGTTTTCTGAAAAGCTTCTCTAGCCTCCCTGTCTAAAACTGTCCCTAAGACACTTCCTATTCCCCCTTCCCTATTTGAATTTTCTCCTTAGCACTTGTCGCTATCTGTAATGTATGTTTTGCCTATTTATCTGGATGTTTTCCCAACTATAATGCACACTCTACAAAGCAAGAGATTTTTTCCTTCCTGCTATTTCTTTTTTTGGTGTTTCTCAGCAATTGGGGTATTGCCTGTTATGTAGAAGATGCTCAATAAATACTCATTGAATAAGTTAATTTTCTCAATAAAATAAAAATTAATCCTTTTTGTAAGATAATTTTTTAAAAGAAAATACATGAGCCAAATTTCATTGCAGTGAATCTGAGACACTGAATGCTATTTGTTTCACCACAGTTGCAAACATCTATCATTCTATAAGCAGACTGCAACTGAAGTCTGTGAATCTTTTGATTACGGGGATATTTTCAAAACAATGGGCTATTTCTTGATCTCTCTGTTTTTTGCCACCGACTGATCTATTGGATTTCTTATCCTTGATTGCTAACCATGGTGGAATTTAAAACAAAATCAGAGGGAAAATTCCCTACTTTATTTCTTAGAAGAAAAATGCAATTCCAACCAAATTCATTTCACAGTGAAAATTCATTTGTTCAGGTAGAACATGCAGACTTACTAAAGGAGAGAAAGAAAAAGGAAGAAAGGATGAGCCTAGAAGTTTCAGACTCTTTCTTCTCTTATTGCCATGGAAGGTGAAAGTACATCTTTAGTCACTTGAGTCCTATACTTTTTGGAGCCAAAAATTTCACTCCTTCCTCCCACTCTTCTTACATATATTTAAAACAGCCAAATGTAAAAGGAACTCACCATATCTTTACAAGGGGAGGAAGTGGTGCATTCCCTTTACTGTATCCTGGGATATTTTTAGCAGATTTAATGAATACTTTTTGACAATAGCAAAATAGGGCTCTTTGAGAACTAGTTATTTAAACCCCTGCTGAATGTATTCTGACAAAAATTAGAGAGTTTTATTAATTAGATAGCCTGAGGAGAGAAATCCTTCGTCATCACCCTGAGTGCCAAAATAAGTTGAAATCTTCAAACTTAGCCTTGTAATTAGAGGGTCCCAGTGAGAGAGCCAGAGTAGTCACTATTCATACTGAAGGACCTGGTTGGCAGCATGTGTTAGCTAGAGGAAACTGCAGCAGCAAGTTCAGAAGGAGAAAGAAAAAATGAGTGTCATTGAAATGATGTGTGCCTGACTTTGATCTCAAAAAAACCGGACAGTGAATTTGAATTTACTGCTATGACATTGTCTTTGCAATTTACACTGAAGCATTTGTGCCATTATCTGCACAAAGGGTCAAAAAGGAAGAGTTTAATTGTCCCTCCACTTTCTTAAGGACAAAAAGTAATCAATGGAATTCTTTCCCAAGTCCCAACATGCAATAATTTTATCTAATAATTTCAATACTGCAATGCTAGTGAATTTCATGCAACTTCAAATATTCTCCAGAATCAAGTACCATGTTGTAGTTCCCATAAATGAGAATGCTTACGTCTCAAAAATATGACATTTTTTCAAGTCATTTGCATTTTAAAGGTCTAAGGAATTTTAATCAGTGATCAGTTTTAACCCACGTTTCCTGCATGCGTGCATAAGCATACACCCTCGACTTTGCCATCCTCATAAAAATTCTCTCTTAAGCTCTTACTTTCATGTGTTTTTAAAATGGCTCAGCTCCCCCGCAGCTCTCATCAGCCTGCCTTCCCCAGTGGTCCCCCTGCCTGGGAAGATGAAAGGCCCTCTTCACTTCAGCCAGGGCTTCCGTTTCTGCTTTCACACTAATAGAAAATAATTTAAGAATGGGAAAAGACCTGAGTATCACAGGCTGACCTTGAGCTGACAGAACACACTTCCTCACAGGGGCTTTTCCAGTTCTGATATGATTTTCATTCCCATTTGGAATTGCCACCAAATACTCAAATTTCCTTAATTAAAATGCATTTTACAGGTTCATATCTAACTACAGAATATAGGAACCAACTTAGTTCATGGCATATTAGCTTTAGACTCTGGAGTCAGGCCACCTAAGTTCAAATCCCAGCTCTTTTTCTTATTAGCTGTGCTATCTCGAGCAAGGTACTTAAAACTTCTGTGCCCTGTTTCTCATTTAAAACATTAGAATATTATTTCTATAAAATGGGAAATATTACCTATCTCAAGAGTTACTGAAAATATTAAATAAGTAAATATATATAATATTCTATAAGCCTAAGCCATTATGATTTCACATTTCCCTTTTTTGTATTTTCCTTTTATTCACATAGTGACGGGGCTCTTGATAACATGTAATGCCTCCAGGATTAAAAACCACATAAAAGTTTTGTGACATCTATTAGTTCATTAGTATTAGACATTGCTATTGTCTGAATATTTGCATCTCCCACAAACTCATGTGTTGAAATCTTAAGCCCCAGAGTTGATAGCATTAGGAGGTGGGGGTGATTAGGTTATGAGGGTAGAGTTGGAGTTCCTGTCGTGGCTCAGCGGAAATGAATCTGACTAGTATCCATGAGGATACAGGATCAATCCCTGGCCTTACTCAGTGGGTTAAGGAGCTAGCATTGCCAGGAGCTGTGGTATAGGTTGCAGATGTGGCTCAAATCTGACATTACTGTGGCTGTGGTGAAGGCTGGCAACTACAGCTATGATTCAACCCCTACCCTGGGAACTTCCATATGCCGAGAGTGTGGTCTTAAAAAGACAAAAAGATAAATAAATGAGTAAAATCCTTTTTAGTGGGATTACTGCCTTATAAAAGAAGCTCCACAGAGAGCACTAGACCCTGCCATGTGAGGACACAGTGAAAGGTCAGCAGTCTGAAGTCTGCAACCTAGAAGACAGCCCTCACCTGACTATGTTGGCCTGCTGATCCTGAACTTCCAGCCTCCAGAACTGTTAGCAAAAAATTTCTGTTGTTTATAAGCCACGACCTCTGTGGTATTTTGTTATAACAGAGTGAAAGGATTAAGACAATCATCTTGACAGTTGCTAAACATTTTCATATCCACAGCAAATGTTCATTTGACTCAGCCTATCCATTATCTGGTGTTCAGGGCCACAAGGATGGTTTCATTATGAATGAAGATATGATGTTCTTCTAAATGAGAGACAGATAATACACCTCTGAAATAATAGACTGTCAACAATATTTAAGTGAGTCTCCTGGAATTATGTGCTATTACCACCAATAAACTTTTATTTGGTGATGATTTGTGCTGGGCACTGAGCCAGATGGTGAGGACAGATAAAAGTCCATGATATGGTCCTACAATAGGTTTGGAAAGGCAGGATACCTTCATCAAGAGATAAACAAAAACAAACGGCAACAGGAGTTCAGTACAAAATAAGTGGAGCAAATAACCATGCTATAGCAATTCAAAGGAATAAAAGGCTATTCTGGGTTTGGGCTGCTGGAAAAATCTTCCTATAAAAAAAAAAACTAGAACTCAAGAGAATTTGTCATACATCAAAACATGTTGGAGAAAGTTGGAAGAGAGGTTTTTAATTCAGCCACTTGTGCTTATATTAAAACTGAAAGTAAAAAAGCTGGGAGGAACAGTAGTAAAATATACATTGGTTTAAAAAAATATATATACATTTTTTTTAAACCAATGCTTCTCCCATTTATTCTGCCCTGTACCTAATCAGAACAGCAAGACATTTAGAGCTAAAAGGAAGTATAGGGACTTTTTTTGTGCAACTCTCTTACCTTACAATGAAGAGACAGTGATACCATCGTGAGGGAGCTAGTAAGATCACACAGTAATTACTGGAAAATTCAAGACCAGAACTAAGGACTGGAAATCAGAACCTGTCTCTTGACTATCTCTGTGCCAGACTGTTGAGGAGAAGCTGATGGAGGAAGACTAGCCATGGAAACCAAGAGGATGTCAATGAGCAGGATCAGTGTTGGATAGGGTAAATGACTGCATCTGCTGTGATGGAAGAGAAGCTCATAGAGTATAGGAGCCTGGAACAGTGTGCATGCCATGGTGTTGGGGCCAGAAAAAGGAGCCTCAAGATCAGAATCTTAGAAAAGTGGGAATCTGTGAGTCTGAGGTCCCCTGATGTGACTTAGGGAAGTTGTAGTTAAAGTAGAGAATGAAGTACAATGGAACCTATGAATTCCAATTCAACTTGTGAAATTAATTATACTTTCTTCTACCAGAAATAGATCCCAGGGAGTATTGTCTTGAATATCAAAGACTCTACCATACTTTTTTGATACTTTATGTAAGTTTCCTGTGTTTTTTGCCAATTGATGCTACCACTGTTGCCACTGAGATCTGACCAGTAGAATGTAGGAAGCTTCCATTATGCTGAAATGCAATGGTTGATCATGTAACTATATGACAGATATAATGCTCATTTACATTTATCTTAATAATCAGTAAATCACTGTTTATTGTAATTATTTTTAGCTGGTCAGTGACTTCTCCAACCTCGAATCTACTCTCTAGTTTAACTGTAACCTTTAAAATATCTCCTAAATGTCTCTGAAGTTTATTTTTCCCTTCACAGAAAATCTCAGTGCCCACTCAGCAAAACTGACACATGAATAATACAGGTGCTGAGATCTGTCTTACTGAATATTCTATAAATGGTAATGATAGGGAAGTGAATGCACCGTACCATTTGTAAGCTTGAAGATAAAAGCCATGTTGTAGATAACTGAATTCGATGCAGATGGAGATAAATTCCGACAAGATATAACAAGGCTATGCTAGTGGGTAAAGCTACAAAATAGTTCTAATACGGGAAAATGTACAAATATTCCTTAAGGAGCAAATAAAAATTAAACTTGTCAGATCTATAAATTATGATCTACAATAGGTTTGACCTATTAATTTCTTATAAGAATATTATCTAAAGTGCATTAAAGGATATTTATTGAAGCCATACAACTTGGCAATCAAAAGGCCAGGAAATGGATATCGTAAGGATGAATACTGGACATAAAACCTTATCAACACCTTGTATACAGAATGCTATATCCTCACCTGAACTGTGTCATGCACTTTTTGTCACTGCACCTCCAGGCAGTAAGAGTCCATTTGAAAAAGCCTTGCAATCTTACTGATCATTGTACCACTAAAGTACTTGGCACATAACAGTTTCTCAAAAAAAATTTTTTTTTTTTTATAGAGGAATTCTCCTATGCTGTTTGTAGGAATGTAAATTGGTACAACCACTATGGAAAACAGTATGCTGGTTCCTCAAAAAACTAATAATAGAGTTGCCATCAGATCTGGCAATCCCACTTCTGGTCACGTATCCTTACAAAACTATAATTTGAACAGATACGTGCACGTCTATGTTCATAGCAGCACTGTTTATAATAGCCAAGATATGTAACCAACATAAATATCCACTGACAGATGAATGGATAAAGAAGATATGGTACATATATATATATACAATGGAATATTAGCCATAAAAAAGAATGAAATAATGCCATTTGTAGCTACATGAACGGATCTAGAAATTATTGTACTATACAATGTAGAAGTAAGTCAGAAAGAGAAAGACAAATAGTACATCGGAATCTAAAATATGCCACAAATGAATTATCTATGAAACAGAAACACACACATAGAGAACAGCCCCGTGATTGCCAAGGGTGAGTAAAGGAGGGTAAGGAAGGGATGGATTGGGAGTTTGGGACTAACAGATGGAAGGGATTATATACAGAATGGATAAATAGTGAAGTCTTACTGTATAGCACAGGGAACCATATTCAATGTCCTGTGATAAACCATAATGAAAAAGAACATGAAAAAGAATGTGTGTGTGTATAATGTTTTGTAAAATAAACCATTAGGAGAGCCAGTATGACAATTGAATAGAATAATGGGATGCTACAAGCAAAGGTATAGTTGTAGATTTGAAAAGATTAGTCTGAAAGCTAGAGCCTGAAAAGAGATAGGAATAAAAACTACAAAGTGAATAGGCTTCCCCTCATCCTGAAAATTCTGTCTGTAATAAGAATGGGGCATCCTTTGAAATTTAAGAGATAAATATAAGTCAAAAAGGATTTGTAAAGAACACAGTAAATTTACACCTCTCATTACTTTACCAGATACATGTGTTGAAAATGTACACGAATTAAAAAAAAAGATTTAATATAATCTAAAAAATATATAGCAGAGAAAGACAGGAATGTTTAAATGTTCCAAATTTCTGAGATTAATGGAAAGAAAGTATGCTTCAGTGCTCTCAAAACATAAAATATGTGTAGTACGAAGAACGCTAAACTTCCCCAGAAGAATGGCTGTACTCAAATTTCATTCTGCCACCTACTAGCTCTATGACCTTGCACAAGCCACAGTCCCTCCAAATCTCATTTTCCTCATCTATGAAATGGGGATAAGAACTCCCCTATGGAATTGTTGAATAATAAATACGATAATGTAGCTAAAAGTATATTAAGCACATATATAAGGTATGAAATAAATCCTTCATATCATCGATACAGAATATTGGGGTGAACCCAATGTGACACTGAAGATCCCAGAATTCCACATCCATAGTTTCCATTATAAAATATATAGTTTACAATCTGTTAAGAATATACTCATTTTATGATAATAGGTCTCTTCCATGGGTACTTTAGTGCAAGTACCCACCTTTTATTCATAGAAGGCAGGGCTAGATGGGAAGGTATGTGGAGTAAGGTGGGAGTCCAATGGCCTTTTAGAAATAATGCCTGAGGAGATTACAAATTCTAAAAGCTGGCAACTCTTGCAGATACTAGGGGTGTTATAATCACTGGCTTCTGGAGAGAGGCAATATGGTAAGTTTTTTTCTTAAATATTACATTAAGATGGCAATAGCAAATAGCAAAAAGGAGAAGTCCGCATGTTAATCAATTCAGGATTGATTGACATCCATGGAATCCTATTCAAACAGCAGTAAAAGTCTTTAGGAGTCTAGCTTTACAAAACACAAGCAAACAAATGAAGACAGATCTGCTGTAAACCACTTACTAGTTTACCAGGAAGAGAGCGCAAACTGATCCCAGGTAATAGCCCTTCTCTCAAACTCCTGACATTAGACTCATCTGGGAAGTTTTCAAAAGTCCTGATGCCTGGGTTACAATTCAGAAAAACTAAATTAGAATCTATGTGGGTGGGATCCAGGTATTGGTATTTTTAAGGCTCTGCAGATGATTACAATGGCAGCCAAGGTTGAAAATCACAACTCTTAACAGCTTTCCAGTGTTTTGACAGGGATCACAGAGGGTACCAGAGGTGGGCAGATCCAGGAGGATCACCTCTCACCAATCACCAAGACTTAGGCACCGAACCACCTTCTCAGCCACCTATGTGAGAAGATTGGAAAAGTCTAGACCTTTCCAGTTTATCCCCTAGGCTTCTATTTTTACACACTTACACTTTCATATATTTGTGAACACTTTATAAATTTTAGTATTTGAAGTGTGTTAAAATTTAGTTTCGGTGATTAAAAAAATAAGGTAGATTCTGAATTTTAAAAAACCTAAGGTAGTTTCATAAAGACAAAAATGACATTGCCATGTGGTTCTGCCACAGCATACTTCTGAATGTAATTTTATATGCTGGATGCTGGCAGGCCATCCATAGTGATGGAGAAAGTTTACAGGTTCTCCATTCTCTCTGAAGTCATTTACAGCAGAGTCAAGCAAAGGGTAAGTAAAATGCTTTCTGGATAAATATAGATATAAATAAAAACTAGCTTTTCCATATTGTAGAAAGCCATAGAGAGATTATTTCTAGTTTCTCTTATAACTGGGTATTGCTAGTGTAAGAAATGTTTTTGGAAAGCTTCTTTTTCTTTTCATATAGAATTCTTCTAGAATATGGATAATAATTCAATCCACAAAATAAGGTATTTAGGGTAAAAAGAGACAAGTTGTCAAGGATATAACCATGGGGGGGGGGCGGGTAATGTGCTCTAATGAGGAACAAGGGAAAGAACTAGTAATCAGAGGGATAGGAAAGAACCAGAATTTAGTTGTGCCATATAAATCAGGGAGAAGAGAGTTTTAAAACAAGTAAACACAATAAGTAGCTGCAAATGCAGAATTTGCAAAATATTAACCCTTGAAATTACCAATTAAAGTCCACTGCTTGGAATTCAAGGACTGTATATGTAAGAATGACTCTCCAAGACTTAGAAATCTTCGCAGCTTAGGCTTTTATTTGTGAAGGTGCCATTGTTAAACAGAATAAAGGAAAGAGGGCAAATAACCTAACCAATCCTAGTTTGCCTTATGTTACTACAACTCTTGCAGCGTTTAATCCAGTCCTTCCCCTTGTCAAGGTTTAATGTTAGATCACGAGACATCCTTTCCTCAAAGTCCCTTTCAACCTCCTCCAAATAAGCTCTTCAGGGGTGAATCTCACGTTAGGAAGCAGGAGGAGGACCTGCACAGGCAGAGAGGAGAGTGGCGGTAACCAAGGGGGAGCCACGGAGCGTCACCCTTCCTTCTTACCCACAGTCACTCTTCCTTGGGACTTCGAAGCTCTCTGATGGCATTTACCACACTACCTAATGTTAAGAAAGATGTTTTAAAGCTTCACTTGTGGTCAATTTTACTTTTAAATCTCTAAGGCTGTTTCCCTGTGAGCAACTAATACAGTCACTTAGATATTGCCTGATGCAATCAATCCTGAGGAAAGTCTGCTCCAACATGCTGGTTGGCTGGATATAAGAGAAAGGGAATAAGAGAATAGAAAAGGGAAAGGAAAGAAAAGTGAGCACTTTGGGACAAAGTTGTCATCTTTCTATTGAGAATATAACCAAAACAGACATACTCATTATAAAAAAACAATCTTTGAGCTCCGGGTGTGTCTGCATCCCACGCCATCTCTATCCACACCATTCAGGCATATTCAACAAAGGGAATTTGCTTGATTCTGGATCCCAGGACCCTTAATGGAGATCATCAATCTTCTGCTGGTAAGGAAGGTATGGCTTTATTTCTTCTCTCAATGAAGTTCAGGTATTAGATTAGTTGGAAGTAAGTCTATCTTAATGGGTTATTATCTCTGCAGGCAGCATTCACCTTGTCAAAGTGCTTAACCTGAACGCAATTCTGCTACATAACATTACTCAATCACTGAGTCAACTCATTTACATATATTGATACAAGTAAATCTCTGTACACACTGAGTTTTCATCGACACCACTAAGCAAATTAGTTACAGCTTTTATCACAGCGTGGGCTGACCAGTATTAAAGCTACTTATGATATTAGTTTATATTTTTTGGATCTTGTACATGTAAACCAGTAACACTTTAAATTTTTATTTCAGATTCACTCATACCATATATCATCACTCAAAATGAACAAAGTCTATTATTTGTCTCATGGGAGATTTGAACACCACACATAATCACATGTTACAGCACCTGCAATTATTAAAGGCAGAGTCCTCATAAAAATAAGTCCATATGATTAGCTAAATTTTTCAGTTTGATGAAGCTTTGTTAATTTAAGCCAATAACTAGTTGACCACATTAGTTGGAAATTTGGGTAAATAAGGTTCATATTCTCCATCTTCCTAAATAAAAGGTATATGGTAACCCTTTAGGAACATATCAACACAGTAAAATTCTGCTTATTGTCCTACATGGAATGATTTTGCCCTGATATTAACTAGCCTTATACTGATATGGTTTTATATCAATAGATGTCCTTTTCACTGCTTTTCTGTATTTTACTTGTTATCATCAGCCCCCACTTTTCATGGTCATGTGCCTGCCTGCATTAGCCCATTTCTCCCCTTTCTGTTTTGCTCCCTCAAATTGATCGAGTTTAGAAACTAGATCACTAATCTTAACAGAATTGTGTATACATTAAATATAAATAGATGTTGTATAAGAAACGGGTTTTTTAAAACCCACGAGCTTTGCTGCAGTGAGTGTAGTATTGAGGCTCATTCTCAGACATCTTTTTATTTCCTGCTGTGCCCAGCACATGTCTCTTCAGCCCACTGCCTTGGTGGGGAGTGGGGAATAGTGAACTTCAAGGTTAGTAACCTCTAAAGAAATGAGTGTTACTGAAGCAGAGCTCTAAGAATCTGGTATCTGACATTCCTTGGAAATTTTCAGAGTTCCAAGTGCCAATTAAGAAGCACTGATATAGGTTCATACATTATGGAAAACAGTATAGTGTTTCCTCAGAAATCTAAGGATAGAGTTACCATATGATCCAGCAATCCCACTCCTGGGCATATATCCAGATAAAAGGATAATTAAAAAAAAAAACACGCACCCCTATTTTCATAGCAGCACTATTCGCAATAGCCAAGACATGGAAACGCCCTAAATGTCCATCAACAGAGGAATGGATAAGGAAGATCTGGTACATATACACAATGGAATACTATTCAGCCATAAAAATAATGAAATAATGCCATTCACAGCAACATGGATGCAACTAGAGATTATCATACTAAGTGAAGTTAAGTCAGAAAGAGTACAAATGCCATATATCACTTATATGTGGAATCTAAAATATGACACAGATGAAGCCATCTGCAAAAAGAAACAGACTCATAGACATAGAGAACAGGCTTGTTGCTGATGGTGAAGGGTTGGGGGGAGAGATGGAGTGGGAGGTCAGTTTTAGCCGATATAAGCTGTAATACACGAAGGGGATAATCAGCAAGATCCTACTGTATAACATAGAGAACTGTATTCAGTGTCCTAGGATAAACCACAATGGAGAAGAATATTCTAAAAAGAACGTGTGGGGAGTTCCTGTTGTGGCTCAGCAGTAATGAATCCAAACTTGTATCCATGAGGATGTGGGTCAATCCCTGGGCCTGCTCAGTGGGTTAAGGATCCGGTGTTGCTGTGAGCTGTGGTGTAGGTTGCAGATGCAGCTCGGATCTGGTGTTGCTGTGGCTGTGGCGTAGGCTAGCAGCTACAGCTCTGATTCGACTCTTAACCTAGGAACCTCCATATGCCACAGGTGTGACCCTAAAGAGACATATAAATAAATAAACAAATGTGTGTGTACGTATGTGTGTGTGTGTGTGTATATATATATATCTGAATAACTGCTGTACAACAGAAATTAACTATATATAATATAGTTAATCAACAATATTTCAATGAAAAATAAATAACTTAAAAAAAGATGCACTTGTATAGCATAAGGGTCTATGTATAAAAAGTGGGGCAGAATTAGTAAGGTGCTATTAATCTCTTGTACTAACTGAAGAAAAATTACTCCATGATTTATGTGAGTTTAATTAGTAGCATGAAAATGTGGTTCAGTTCTTGTCATACATGAGGTATTCTGTGGTATTTAGATGGTCTCCCTGGAAACTGTATGTCTGAGGAAGAGAGTGAGAGAGAATCATGCTGTCTGTGAACATTATCAACATAACATTCTCAACAGGGGTGAAAACTGGCTCTCAGGAGAAGAAAATTTTATTTTTAGACATAAAGCACAGATAAATATAGAGTAGGTAAACACATATATAACATATTTATAATATCAAAATTTCATGGTAGTGTCAGGAAAATAAATGTTTAAATAGGCTCCTTGCATGGGCGGACAATATGAAAACAAAGGTTGAGAAGCACTGTTGTAAGATATGAATATGAGACCAGCAGCTCATAATGAAGGACAACGGGGTGCTACAGACAAGAGCGTGAGAAGCAGAGCCTGCAGGCCCCGAGCTGGTTTGTTCACCAGATGGCCCTGTCTTCCTTTCTAGATTTCTGTCTCTCGTTCACCCACATAGCGCCCTTCCCTTCAGCAGAACCACCTGCATGTCTCCGAGGTGGCACTCTGCTTCTTGATGAGTGAGCACATGCTGGTCCTTTGACTTGGGATTCTTTTCTCCCCCTTCCTTACCTGCTAACTCATCCCTTAACACTCAGCTCAAGCATCACCTCATCCAGGAAGGTGATGAGCCAAGTGCAAAGAGGCAACAGCAACAAACACAAAAACACAAATGGAAGGAAAGCAGGATAAACCGCTAACAGGGATGTTGAGTCATTTCAGGATGCTGACTTTGAGCAGAGACCTGTAAGAAATGTGAAGGAGCTACAGGAATATTTATAGGAAAAGTGTTCCAGGTAGAAACAAATACCCTGAGGTCGAAACAGGTTTGCCAGCTTCATGAAAGCTGCGTGTAACTGAACTTAGCAATAGAGAAGGAAAGTCCCAGAAAAGGTATCATATGGGGCACTGCAGTGTTAGAAACTCAAATTTTCTCCCAAATATGATGGAAAATTATTAGAACATTTACATCAGAGTGTACCACAAGCCAGTTTGTGGACTTAAGGCTCCCTATTGGCTTCAGTGTGAAAAAAAAAAATCATTGTAAAGGTACAATAATCAAAGCAGGAAGCCAGAAGGCTAATAGGATGTTGTAGTGAAAATGACAGTCGATTGGACTACTGTTAGCAACTAAGTAGGTGAGAAATGGCCTAGAATCCCGTCCCCTCCATATATTGGACACGTGGAAAACTGCTCCCCAAATTTCCAGACTCAGTTGAAGTATCCCAACTGCTAGAGACTATCCAACCATCCCTGACTGATGAGAATTTTCCTCCTCAAATCTAATAACTGTGGATTCATCCATCACTGCACTTGCTTCAGATCATCTTCCTGATGTAGGTGGGCCTCATACAATTTGTTAAAGGTGTGAATGGAATAAGAGGCTGAGTGACAGAGAATCCCTTCTCTCTGTCTGATGGTCTTTGATCTGGGACACATACCACTGGCTCCCCTGGGTCTCCAACTTGCCAACTGCAGATCTCAGACTCCTCAGCCTCCACAATCACAGAAGCCAATTCCTCATTCACTCATTCATTCATTCAATCTCTCTCTCCTCCCATCTCTCTTCCTCTTCCTCTTGCCGTATATAGAGTTCATATCTTTATAACGTATATAGATATAAGTACAGATGTCTTGATCAATAGATATATCAATATCCTACTGGTTATGTTTCTCTGGAGAACCCAGACTCATAAAAGATCCTTGAGGGTAAACTGTATTTAATAATCTTATGCTATAGACTGAATGTTTATGTACCCCAAAATTCATATGTTGAAACTCTAATCCCTAATGTGATGATGGCATGTGGAGGTGGGGTCTTTGGGAGGAGATTAGGTCATGAGGATGGAGCGTTTGTGAATGGGACTAGTGCCCTTATGAAAGATGCCAGACCTCTGGGCATCAGTAAGGCCTAAGACAGTACCAGGCACAGAGTGATAGCAGCCATCATCACGAGCTTCATTCACAATACACTAAGCATTGTATAAATGTTATTTCACTTGAAAAACAAGGTAATGTGACAGGTATTGTTATTACCTGATTTTCAATTGTGGAAACTGAGGTACTGAGAGTTTAGTGACTTGCCCAAGACCATAGAACTAGCTAGAAAGTTAGGTGCAGCAGTCCTCAAACCCATCTTTCAGAAGACAGAGACTTCCTGCTTAACCATTTGCAACTCTGCCTTAACAGAGGTTTTCTTAAAGCTTAGAGAGTCCAAGTTAAGTCAAGATTAAGATTAGACTGAATGGTTTTATTAGTAATTACACAAAAATCGTATTCAATATCTACTGATACATCCCACTGTCTCTATGCTATAATTTTTCTGGTACAAGAGGCACTGTTTGGACTAAAATTCTATGACGTTGAGGATGATAGGAGTACATTTCAGGGGTAATCCAAGAGCAGGGTGGTTGGGTGCTTTAGCCTCTGGTGGGTCTTCATGACCCTTTGGGGCATAGCACACTGCTCATGTTTAACTAAAATTGTCCATCCTCTATCTGTTGATGGAACTGCTACAGACCAACTGTTAGTTTAATCTTTTTAAAAAGCATTCTGTCTTGTTTTCCTAGTTGTAGTGATAAATCTGGACTCCTCTATTCATCCAAGTGTTCTTTGAAATGATTACTTGTGCTTTTAATAGCTGACTAAATATGATCAAGGCACAAAGTACAATGTGCTATTGAGCACTGCCACCTCAAAGCATTTCTAGAACAGAGCCAAGTACAAATGAATACACAAATAAGTAACCAACTAAACCCATGACTTTAGCTTAACTGTCTTAGTGCTGAGTAAGCTTAGCAACCACCAGTATGAAAACACTTTCCCAAGAGAAACACATGGGAAAAACCCCCATTGCCAAATATGCTGGATGAAGAGAAGCTTAATGATTTTCCCAGCAGTTAACCTCTCTTTCCTCAGGCCGAAGAATATGTTAAAATTACTTAGCATAATATTTACCTCCATTGCTCTCTACCGTGAAAGACATGAGTATCTTGTTTTCATCCCTTTGTTCTTTTCCTTTGTTGACATTGGATGTTGGATTTCTGCTAAAAACTGGCAGAAGAGATGTATTGGTGTTCTCTTTTGGCTCACATTATGTTACACAGACAGTCCTGTTGCAGTTGCCTCCTTTCCCCCACCCACTCCTCACTTGGGATTTCAGAAAGCCTGCTGTCTTTATGTAAATCTAATCAAGACTTCTTGAATTATTCCCAAGCACTGTGGCAAACATTAAAAGTACAAAATATTAGCAGGGAGGCTGTGAGTGTTAGGACTTCAGAATCAGTGGGCTCATTTTTCTTGTCTTTGCTATCCTTTCAACACACAGTGAAGAGGTCTCTGGTTTGAAAGAGTTGCTGTGTTAGCAGATCAGAGGTAGAAGTTCACTGAACTACTCTGAAAAGGAAGGAAAGCTCCCTCCCCAAGGCCTTTTCAAGTGCCATAGCTTTTTACAGTGTTGTTTGTCAAGTAGGATCTTATGGGATCTCACACTTAAAACTTGCAACATTTTTTTTTCTAATGGTTAGGATATTTTCTGGCCAGGGACACCCAAAAGGGGCCGGGGGAGGAAAAATAAAAGGAAAAACAGAAGCTGAGCTGGAAATGTAAGTACTCACAGAAGGCTAGACCTCAGCGATGTTGGGAAGTTGGTGAAAGAAGGAACCCTCAGCTTCACCAGCCTCTCCTTTTAAAAGGCCACCCCTTCACCCTCCCCACCCAGAGGTATCCTCATCCCATTTTAGTTTCCCTACCAAAGTCTCTTTACAGAGCCAACAGAAAGTGCAACAGTGTGGAATATTACCAACAGCATTTGATGTTAAGTCCTGGTCCCACAATTTACTAGCGTTCTTTTAGGGCAAATGGTTCAACTCTGAACCTGTTTCCTCATCTTTAAAGTGAGAACCTTTTCTGTCATAGCTCAGAGTAAATGAACCTGCCTAATATCCATGAGGACAAAGGTTTGATCCCTAGTCTTGCTCAGTGGGTTAAGGATCCAGCGTTGCTATGAGCTCTGGTGTACGTTGCAGGCTTGGCTTGGACCTGGCATTGCCGGAGCTGTGGTGAAGGCCCGCGGCTATAGCTCCAACTTGACCCCTAGCCTGGGAACCTCCATATGATATGGGCACAGCCCTAAAAAGACAAAATAAAATAAACAAAATAAAATTAAATAATTTGTCCTTGTTCATGTCACAAACCTATTTTCGGGATCAAGTAAAAAATGCACAGGTGTGTCCTATAAAATCTAACCATATTGCAAACATAAGACATGATCAATTTTTATTTGGTTACCTTGTACATGGTGCTCAATGGGTACTCTGATTGCTAAATAACTGCACTGTCTCTTTTGAAAACTTTTACATTCTGAGACATACTTGCAATTCTATGGGGGTAAATCTGACATAACTGGAAAGAAAAACTTAACTACTAAAGGCATTATCTTTTCAGTCAGTTGAATAATCAAATTGCATCATTAAAATCAGTCATTACTTCAACATAATAAAGGCCATCTATGACAAACCCGGAACTCACATCATTCTCAATGGTGAAAAGCTGAAAGAATTCCCGCTGAGATCAGGAACAAGACAGGAATGTCCACTCTCACCACTATTATTCAACATAGTTTTGGAAGTCCTAGCCACAGCAATCAGAGAAGAAAAGAAATAAAAGGAATCCAAATTGGAAAGGAAGAAGTGAAACTATCACTATTTGCAGATGACATGATACTATACCTAGACAATCCTAAAGGCTTTACCAGAAAATGGTTAGAGCTCACCAATGAATTTGGCAAAGCTGCAGGATACAAAATTAATACACAGAAATCAACTGCATTTCTACATACTAACAATGAAAGATCAGAAAGAGAAATTAGGGAAGCAATCCAGTTTACCATCACATCAAAAAGAATCAAATACTTAGGAATAAACCTACCCAAAGAGACAAAAGACCTGTACTCTGAAAATTATAAGGTGCTGATGAAAGAAATCAAGGATGAGAGGAACAGATGGAAAGACATACCATGCTCTTGGATTGGAAAAGTCACTATTATCAAGATGACTATACTACCCAAGGCAATCTACAGAGTCAATGCAATCCCTCTATAATTACCAAGGACATTTTTCACAGAACTAGAACAAAATATTTTAAAGTTTGTTTGGAAGCACAAAAAACCCAGAATAGCCAAAGACATCCTGAAAAAGAAAAATGGAGCTGGAAGAATCAGGTTCCCTGACTTCAGACTCTGCTACAAAGCTACGGTCATCAAAACCATATGGTACTGGCACAAAGACAGAAATATAGACCAGTGGAACAGGATAGAAAGCCCAGAATTAAACCCACGCATCTACAGTCAACTAATCTATGACAAAGGAGACAAGAATATGCATTGTACAAAAGACAGCCTCTTCAATAAGTGGTGCTGGGATAACTGGA
>PVHT020000105.1:145346-164022 GCA_004024745.2 Catagonus wagneri | reverse complement strand
CAAACACCTCCTACAGCTCAATACCAAAAAAACAAACAACCCCATCAAAAAATGGGTGGAGAATCTAGGCAGACAATTCTCCAAAGAAGACATGCAGATGGCAAATAAACACATGAAAAGATGCTCAACATCGCTCCTCATTAGAGAAATGCAAATCAAAACCACTAGGAGGTACCACCTTACACCAGCCAGAATGGCCGTCATCAAAAAGTCTATAAACAATAGGTGCTGGAGAGGGTGTGGAGAAAAAGGATCCCTATTACACTGTTGGTGGGAATGCAAATTGGTGCAACCACTGTGGAAAACAGTATGGAGATTCCTCAGAAAACTCAAAATAGAATTACCACTTGATCCAGCAATCCCACTCCTGGGCATCTATCCAGAGGAAACCATGACTCGAAAAGACACATGTACTCTAGTGTTCATTGCAGCACTCTATGCAATAGCCAAGTCATGGAAACAAACTTAATGCCCATCGACGACAGAGGAGTGGATAGGGAAGATATGGTACATACACACAATGGAACATTACTCAGCCATTAAAAAGAATGAGTTACCAACATTTATAGCAACGTGGACCTAGAAATTATCATGCGAAGTGAAACCAGTCAGACAATTAGACAGCAACACCCAACACTACCACTTACGTGTGGAAACTAAAAAGACACAATGAACTTACTTGCAGAACAGAGAATGACTCACAGACTTTGGAAAACCTTGGTTTTTCAAATAAGACAATCTGGGAGGTGGGGGGATGCACTGTGGGTTTGGGATACAAAAATCTATAAAATTGACTTATGATGATTTATGTACACCTATAATTGAAGTAAAATCCATTAAGAAAAAAAAATAAAAAGCACTTTAAGATTAAAAAAAAATGAATGATAGTGCTTTGATGCTAGAGCTGTGGACTGTTCAATCAGATAGAAGTTGGGAAAGGTACTCCCAAAGGCAAATCACAAAGCTGTCCCAGCAACAATAGATACACATAATGGAATCTCTAAACTGCCCAGATATCTTGTAAATATATAATCTGCTAAAAATCAGTACATGTGCTAAAAATTGCCTTGTCTTCCAGATAATATTATTATTCAGATTTTAGAGAAAGCAATAAAGGCAGTTGTTAGGCCAAACTTGTTTACTAAGACAACAGAGGATTGATGAAAGAAAATTAACAGGAACCTTGGACCCATGCCACTTTAGGATTTATAACAGTCAAGGACATATTAGGCATAGGCAATAAGGTCAGCAGTCTTTGAAAAAGTAAACAGCCCACTACACATGTATCACAATGGCCCAAGTCCAGAACACTGATAACACCAAATGCTGGTGAGGATGTGAAGCAACAGGAATTCTCATTCATTGCTGGTGGGAATGCAAAACATTACAGCCACTTTGGAAGACAGTTTGTGCTTTCTCATAAAACTAAGCGTACTTTTACCATATAATCCAGCAATCACACTTGATGTTTACCTAAATGACCTGAAAACTTAAGTTCACACAAAAACTTCCCACAATGTTTATAGCAGCTTTTTTTATGACCGGCAAAAGTTGGAATTAACCAAGATGTCCTCCAGGAGATGCTGGATATATATACTGTGGCACACCCATTAAGCACAAAAAATATCTATCAAGCTGAAAAGACATGAGAGAATTTTAAACACAGATTACTAAGTGGAAGAAGTCAATCTACATACTGAAGGATTCCAATTATATGACCTTCCAGAAAAGCAAAATAATAAAGACAGTAAAAAGAGCAGTGGTTGCCAAGGGTTAGGGATGAATAAGTGGAACACAGAGGATTTTTAGGACAGTGAAACTATTCTATATGGTACCATAATGATGGATATATATCATCATACATTTGTGCAAACCCATAGAATGGACAATGCCAAGACTGAACCATATTGTAAGCTGTGAAATCTGGCTTATTATGATATATCAACGTAGGCTCATCAGTTGTAACAAACGTACCGTTCTGATGGGGAATGTTGATAAGAAGGAAAGCGATGTATTTGTGGGGTCAGTAATACATGGAAAATCTCCATCTTCTGCTCTGTTTTACTGTGAATCTAAAACTGCCCTAAAAAAGTAGTCTTTAAAAAAAGTAAATAGTCAAAAACTTAAAGAAACCAGACTGACCCCATTGTCACCTATGATAGAGAAAGGAGAGCAGGAAAGAGTGGGACTGTAATTACGAAAGAATCCTGAGAAAGAAAGGAGGAGAGGTGCCTAAAGTGTCTGGACAGAGAGCTCTGTGGTGACTCTCTCCTTGTTTTGTAAAAATTAAGGAGACTCGGGTTTGTATATACATCATGGAAATAGCAGAAATCTTTCAGGGTGACCTAAGGATTGGGGAAAAGGAAGTGAAGGAGAACTTTCCAGGAATGCTCAGATATAAAGACGCTGAAGAAAAAGTAAGACAGGTTGTATGGTCAGAAGACCAAATTTGGAATCCTGACTTTGTTCTTTACTAGCTTATTATCAATTTTTCTTTTCCTTTTTTTTTTTTTTTCTTTTTAGGGCTGCACCTGTGGCATATGGAAGCTCCCTGGCTGAGGGTTGAACTGGAGATGCAGCTGCCAGCCCACTCCACAGCCACAGTAGCATGAGATCCAAACTGTGTCTGTGACCTACACTACAGCTCATGGCAATGCTGGATCTTTCGCCCACTGAGCGAGGCCAGGGATCCAACTTGCATCCTCATGGATACTAGTCAGGTTCATTACCCACTGAACCACGATGGGAACTCCTACCTAACCTATTTCCACCTTCATTTCCTCATCTATGAAATGATCTCCTCATCATAAAGTTTGGAGCAAGAATTAAATAAAGTTGGTAAAATATTAAGCACAATGGTTAATACATACTCATTTCTCTTTTAAAAGCATTAGTTGCCATCAATATAATTATCATCAATATCATAGACACAGTTCCTGGGGCTTATGACATAATACATGTGTAAAATTAAATTCTAGTTTTTATCACCTGTGATGTTACCTGCAACCTACAATTTTGTTTCATCTGCACATTTGCACATTTCATTAGCATTACTTCTTTAAAAATTAATGGCTATGATGAATATGTTGCCTAAGTTTGGGTCCCAAGACAGAAGTTGTAGCATGTCTTCAATTTGCTATCAAATCAATAATGCACATCCTTTAGGTATGATTTAACAAATTAGGAATTAACCTGGCCATTTTATCACTGAATTCATATTTCATCATCTTATTGATATATATGTATATCTGGAAAGTCAAATTAACTATTAAAATTTAAATATTCTATATGAAATATACAGAAGGTGTTCAACAAATGTTTGGTGACTAAATAAATGAAAAAAGAACTGGAGGGAATTTGGGAAAATAAAGAGAAGTGATTTTAGACGGTGATTTTTATTTCTCTTTTATTTCTTTTATTACTGTTATATTATGCCTACATTTCACAAAGAATGCTTTTAAATAACAAAGAAATAAAGACATACTTGGCACATAATATTTCCCTGATTTTCCATTATGGTAACCAAATGAGGAAGCAAATCTAATTTGTTGTAACTTGTATTTTATGCCTTCTGATAGCTACATTTTATTCTAAGTATTCACAAGTTATTATTTCCATAATCATTCTCAGTGCTGCCAAAATTTGATATTGATCAGGTTTGTCCTAACTTACAATACCTACCTTTTTTCTTTTTTTGACTGATGAAAATAATTTGTCTATAAATTTAAACAATCACACTGAGGAACTATCATGCTAAAGGAGTACTAAAGGATGACTAATAAAGATACACTCTCTATGGGGATAAAACATGTGGTATTTGTAATGTATTCCCGTTGCTGTTGATCTTGCAAAAGATGTTAGACTGATTCTGAATTAGTCTGTGAATTATTCATTTGGTATCAAGCAGCAATGCCATTCACTTCCTATTTTCTGGTACTAGATTTAAACTAGAAGTAAAAAAAATTAGAGCCGAAATATGCTTCTTCATCTCTGAAAGATACAAATTTGCGTCCAAGGAGCCCTAATGCATAGAAAAGACCACACATTATGTTATTCATTCCTTCGATAAATATTTACCATATATATTTAAAGTACTGTGGAGTGAATTACAATTAAATAAAATTTATTTAATAAATGTATAGGAGAATAATAGATGTACAAACTCCTTAAAACCCAACCTTTAGAAATATTTTTTAAAAACATTGACGTTGGGCTAGGGATTCATGGAGAAGGTGGTATTTCATAGGTCCTTGAAGAATAATAGAATACGTAGAAGAAGATATGTATATGTGTGTGTGTGTTGGAGGAGGGGGTGCATGTGAGGGGAGGTTGTGAGTAGGTGCTTTGTCCAAGCAGACAAAACTTTGTAAGCAAAGTCAGAGAGGAGCAAAACTGTCAGGCATTTACAAGATGTTTGCATTTCCACTAAGGATAAGTATTACAAAGGATATAATGGATGACAAACCTAAAGATTAAGGTTTGACTAATACTGTGGGAAGCAGTAAACTCCAGGCTAAAAAAATGTATATATATTCTAAGGGAAATGGGGAATTCATTAATGTGTCAATGTGCAGAAGTAACATTATGATAGCTGAACTTCAGGGAAATTATCTCAGCAGTAATACTTTCAATACAGGTAAGGGAAAGAGTTTGAGATGGGTGATTACTACAACAGTCCAAATGAGAAATAATGAGGGATGACCTAAGTGGCAGCATAATATATTTCATTTCATTAATCAATGTATCTGAGTATTTAATATAAAGCTTTGTCTTATAAACAAATCAAATATTTATTCAGCATATTCTTAATTAAAACCCAGACAAGATGTCATACTAAAGATTAATTATGGTGAAAAAGTTTAAAAATAATTCTATCATTACTGACATTTATGATACTCAGTTTATAGCTATAAAATAAGAGATAAAATCTTATAGCACTTTGTAATCAAGTATATATATAAATTAAAAAATAATCTAAGGAAAAGACTTCTGCCAAAATATAAAATGCAAAGTTGTGGTCGAACTAATTGTCACCTCAATATTCTTCCTCCCTTTCTTCTTAGTTATATAACCCACAAATTCATTAAGGCATGGGGGCACTCTTCTGTGTTTCAGAGGTTATACTTCCCCTCTCCCTTGCAGGTAGCTGGGGTCATGTCATCAAATTCTTGCCAATGTGATTTAGCAAAAGTGTCCTATATGACTTTTAGAAAATGTCCTAATGAGAAAAGATGAGTTTTATCTTTATCCCTCCTTACTGCTGACTGTAATGTGGGCCGTATGTCCAGAACTTAAGTAGCCATCTTGAAAAGATGAAGAAGCCAAAGCAATTATCCAGAAGGAGTTCTGATGACCATGGAGTCAGCATACTGTTCTGGACAGCTTGCATGAGGTAAATAAAATTCTATCTTGTTCAAACCACTATTGTTTTGGTTTTCCCATTATTGCAACCAAACCTCACCTTTACAATTAATGTTGTTCTAGATCTTCAAAGTTCTCATCACAAGAAAAAAGAATTGTTTAACTATGTATGTGGACAGATGTTAACTATACTTACTGTGGTGATCATTTTGCAATATATACAAATATGGAATCACTATGCTGTATATCTGAAACTAGTATAATGTTGTGTTATCAATTATGCTTCAATTTTTAAAAAAGAGTAGAACTAATAAGGATAAAACCTGGAATGATGGATAGAACGCCAGGCTGGTCGTCAGGAGACTGGGGGCTTATCGAACATTACCAAGTGTTTACATTTGGTCCAATCTCAACTTTTCAATGTTACTGTTACCCTGGTAAAAGGCCACTGTTGGTTCCATCTCCTGCTTTAAATTTGAGTGTCAGTTTTAAGGATTAAATGTAATCATATCTATAAAAAGGATAAAAATGGTGTCAAAAAACTAATATTGTTCTAGCATTTCATATTAAAATGAATTATAATCAAAGAAACCGGGAGTGTGAGTGTGGTTCCAAGATAGCCTTCACAGTACAACTGCCACCCGGGAGGTATTGGATGGGACTCTGGATGGAGCAGAAAAAGAGGACAAAGAAAGGAAGGGAATTTGCATTGTATTAATGCGTAAATCGAAGCCTGTGTTCTTGACCACTTCAGTATTACAGATCTATTGCTTCTCCTACTGATGACTCTGGGTTTTCCACATGTCAAGATACCCAATAAAATCTAGACAACTTGCTTTACCTTTTCTACAAGAAGGCACTACTGCCTGGAAATAGCCATAGACTTGGAAGAGGGTTACTTTCCTGGTGGCCTGATAAATGGGCTTTGGATAATAGTAAAGGTCTCTCCCTGCTATAACTGTCATTCAGGAGGGTTGGATGAGGAAGGCATAAAAAATATACGAGCAATTAATGGAGAAATGGATTTTTTAAATATTAAGCTATTTTTTGGTCAAGTTAAATATTGGCTAAATGGGCCTACCTCGTACCAGGCGCTTAAGGATATGTTGCTTAACCCCAAAGCACCTAGACTGGAGGGTTAACTAAAAAAAATATTTATTAGATCGAAGAACATGCCCTATATAGCCTTAACCAAGTCTAGAAGACTAAATGAGCCTGAGCCTGATGAATTAGAGTTCTTCGGCCAGATGGGTAGGTTTACTGGCACGGCACTTTTAATAGCTGGGACTTTTCTTATCAAGAAGAGAGTGTCACAGAGGCTCAACATAGGCAAAAGGAGTCTGTTTCAGCAAGAGTAGGAAACACAAAGCCAGGAACAGGGAGAAGTCTGGGCAGGCATTCTGAGTCAGGGAGTTCTGTGAGTAAGCGAGTGGTATATCCCAGTAGGCAAACGGCACAGCCTGAGGGATTCTGGAAAGAACCCCTAAGGAAGGCTGGCTGTCTGGCTGTCAGTGGGTTAGCAGTATGTGGTGGGCTTCTAGCCAAGGGACTGGGACTCGGGCACCAGGAAGAATAGCGGAAGGATGTCAGGTGCAAATAAAAAACTGAGCTCAGAGTTAGAAAACAAGTTAGGTGACAAGGAAAGATGCAAAAGGTAGTCTATTAAAACAAGGTTCAAGGTATAAGGTTAGAGGTGTCAGTAGTAAGGTAAGTGGAACCTGAGCTACTGAAATACATAGGGATGCAAGGGTTCTTTCATTCTTAGGACTAGGGAGGAAGTTTATAATGGAAGCCAAATGGTCTCATACCCAGAAACTAAAGGGCTTTGGGAAGAGGTAGACAGATAATCACATTACACTGAAAAAGAAGGTCTCGAATGCACAACCAGAATACAGCTGTCCATTCGAACTCAGTCTACACACATGGTTCTTCCCTGTCTTAAATGCACTTTAAGGCAGGTATTGTTGACTTTTGGGGTCACTCACAGGGTTATCTTTGGTCACTTTAGTCCTATAAATCAAGTTTTAACATTAAAATTACCTGTGCCATGTAACTGTAAAAACTTCTAACTACGTTTATATCAAATTTTCTCTTCTTTGTGGCTTGAACCTAATTAAAGGGGGGTCAGCTTCATCTCTATTTCTGTTCTTATGTCTCTCCCCACATCTTGCTAATCTGTAGTTTCTAACTTCTCCCAAGGTGGGGTTGGTGCAGTTGGGGAGATTAGAGAGCAGGATTTTACTCGTCATATACAGTTGTAGACAACTGGAGATGATGTTCTGGGCTTGGCAGGTGTTTAAGGCTCTACTCGCATTCCAGGGTTCTTTGGAGGGAGCTGACAGCTGGCGATCACTTATCCAAGGTTCCTGTGGTACAGGGCAATGCATCCCCTCCAACTGACTGCCCATGATTCCTACCTTGGCCCCTAGACATCTAGAGTGTACCTTCAGCTTCTCTCTTCTGAGAGACACTCTTTTCCAGAAAAGCGGCCTCACCTGCTACTCTCAACCTCTCTTTTTCCTCATCTGCTCTGTGGGAAACTCTCACATTCTTTGTTGGAAAAACAGCCTGCCCCAATGGATCAGGTGCTCTTAGTTCTACCATCAAGGCAGCCAGCCAGCCACTGTCAGCCTCCTACCCTTTAATTTGCTTGACCTGAGACTGTGTCCACTGGGTCTTCCAAGTAGCAAGTAGCAAGGGCACATTCCAGGCTCTCTGGTTCTTTCAATGCCTATTTTCCAAAGCACACCAAGAGAGCAGAAGGGAAGGGACTTAGAGTTCTCTTATAGCTTTTCCCATATACTCTCTTCTAATCTCCATGTCTGTCCTTTTATACCTTCAATGTGAGTGAAAAGCTTACACAAAACTAGCTTTTTTATTTTTTAATATTAAAGATTTTTATTTTTCCATTATAGCTGGTTTACAGTATTCTGTCAAATTTCTATTGTATAGCAAAGTGATCCAGTCACACATACATACATACATTCTTTTTCTCACATTATCCTCCATCATGCTCCACCATAAGTGACTAGATATAGTTCCCAGTACTATGCAGCAGGATCTCATTGCCTATCCATTCCAAAGGCAATAGTTTTCAACTGTAAAACTAGGTTTTGACCATCTCCTTTGCAAGTGCCATGCGGTAATCTCACACTTAATTTTGAAATAAGTGAGTAAGTTGCACATACTCAGAAGACCTCAGCCAAAGCTAAGACTTAAAGTAGCTTTAGTATTTTAGTATCCAATTAAAACCAAAGACAACCATGTTTTTTTAAAAAAATTGGATTTCATCATGTTTAGATATATTATTAGATTTTTGTTATTATTTGTTCCTAAAATACTCTTTTGCTTATATGCACAAGTTTCAATACCAGAAATGATGACACACATTGTTCATAAAAAGGTAACGTGTTGAGGTGTTTGCCAAAATACAACCCCACACCCATATACTCACATGGTATCCCTTATGAACAGTCACAGATCATTTTAAATATCAAGGAGATGTCTTTCCCAAACTCATTCAATGAGGCAAACATCACAATGATACTAAAACCAGACAAAGATACCACAAAAAAAGAGTATTATAGGCTATATCACTGATGGATATAGACACAAAAATCCTCACAAGATACTAGCAAACCAAATCCAACAGTACATTAAAAGGATCATACACAATGATCAAGTGGAATTTATCACAGGGATGCAAGCATTTTTCAATATCCACAAATGAATCAGTGTGATATACCACATTAACAAACTGAAGAATAAAAAGCATATGATCATCTCAATAGATGCAGGAAAAGCTTTTGTCAAAATTCAGCACAAAATTATGATAAAAATTCTTCAGAAAGTGGGCATAGAGGGTATATACCTCAATACAATGAAGGCCATATATGACAAACCCATAGCTAACATCATACACAATGATGAAAAGTTGAAAGCATTCCCTCTAAGATCAGGAACAAGACAAGGATGTCCACTCTCATCATTTTTATTCAACATAGTTTTGGAAGTCCTAGCCATGGTAATCAGAGAAGATAAAGAAATATCAGTAATCCAAATTGGAAAAGAAGAAGAAAAACTGTTCCTTTTTGCAGATGTCAATGACACTATACATAGAAAATCCTAAAGATACTATAAGAAAACTACCAGAGCTCATCAATGATTTCAGTAAAGTTGTGGGATACAAATTAATACACAAAAACCTCTTGTATTTCTATATACTAACAATGAAATAGCAGAAAGAGAAAATAAGGAAACAATCCCATTTACCACTGAATCAAAGAGAATAAAATACATAGGAATAAAATTGCCTAAGGAGGCAAAATACCTGTACTCTGAAAACTATAAGATACCTTTGAAAGAAACTGAATATGGAATAAGGTGAAAAGATACACCATGTTCTTGGATTGGAAGAATCAATATTGTCAAAATGACTATGCTACCCAAGACAATCTACAGATTCAATGCAATCCCTATCAAAGTATCAATGGCATTCTTCACAGAACTAGAACAAAAAAATTTTAATTTGTTTGGAAATACAAAAGACCTTGAATGGCCAAAGCAATCCTGAGAAAGCAAAACTGGAGCCAGAGGAATCGGACTCCCTGACTTTGTGCTATACTACAAAGCTACAATCATTAAAACAGTATGGTACTGGCACAAAAAGAGAAATATAGATAAATGGAACAGGATAGAAAGCCCAGAAATAAACCTATGTTCAACAACATAATCTACAACAGAGGAGGCAAGAATTCATCATGAGGAAAAGAGAGTCTCTTCAGTAAGTGGTGCTGGGAAAACTGGACAGCTACATGTAAAAGAATGAAATCAGAATATTCTCTAACAGTGTACACAAAAACAAACTGAAAATGAATTAAAGACCAAAATTTAAGACAAATATTATAAAACTCTTAGAGGTAAACATAGGCAGAACACCCTTTGACTGACATGAATCACAGCAAAACATTTTAGGATTTGCCACCTAGAATAATGAAAAGAAAACTGAAAATAAACAAATAGGACCTAAACTTAAAATATTTAAACAGGGAAGTAAACCGTAAACAAAATGAAAAGGCAACCCACAGAATGGGAGAAAATATTTGTAAATGATGCAACCCACAAGGGATTAATATTCAAAATATACAAACAGCACATGAAGCGCTCTCTCTCTCACTCTCTCTCTCATATATATATATATATATATATGCATACATATACCCCTATCAAAAAAAAAATCAAAAAAATGGGAAGAGCTAAATAGACCTTTCTCCAAAGACAGACAACCAAAAAAAAAAAAGAAAAAATGTTCAACATCACTAATTATTAGAGCAATGCAAATCAAAACTATAATGAGGTATCACTTCACACCAGTCAGAATGGCCATCATCAAAAAGTCTACAAACAATAAACGCTAGAGAGGGTACAGAGAAAAGGGAACCCTCCTACACTGTTGGTGGGGATGTAAGCTGGTGCAACCACTATGGAGAGCAATGAGGAAGTTCCTTAAGAAACGAAATATAGAACTACCATATGACCAGCAATCCCACTCCTGAACACATATTTGGAGAAAACCATAATTCAAAAAGATACATGCACCACAATATTCATTGCCACACTATTTACAATACCCAAGACATGGAAGCAACCAAAATGCCCATCAACAGAGGACTGGATAAAGAAGATGCTGATATACATATATATATATGTGTGTGTGTGTATATATGTGTGTGTGTGTGTGTGTGTGTGTGTGTGTGTATGCATGCAATGGAATATCACTCAGCCATAAAAAAGAATGAAATAATGCCATTTACAGCAACATGGATGGACATAGAAATTATAATACTAAGTGAAGTCAGAGAAAGGCAAATATGTCATTTGTATCAAAAAATGATACAAATGAACTTATTTGTGAAACAGAAACAGACTCACAGATAAAGAAAACAGTTATGGCTATCAAAGGTGAAAGGGGAAAGGGATAAATTAGGAGTTTGGGATTAACATATACGTACCACTACATATAAAATAGATAATCAGAGCTTCCAGTTGTGGCAAAACAACACTGGCGACATCTTGGGGGCACTGGGATGCGGGTTCGATCCCCAGCCCAGCACAATGGGTTAAGAATCCAGGGGTATTGCCACAGCCGCAGCATAGGTCACAACTACAGCTGGGATCTTATCCCAGACCCATATGCCATGGGGCAGCCAAAAAAGGAAAACGATAATCAACAAGGACCCACTGTATAGCACAGGGAACTCTACTCAATATTATTTAATATCCTCTATGGGAAAAGAATCTGAAAAACAGTGGATATAACTAAATTACTTTGCCATATACCTAAAATTAACAAGACACTGTACTTCAACTATATTCCAATATAAAACTGTTTTTTAATGGAAAATTTCATAACTTACAAAGTCAATGTTCCGAAAAAAAAAAGCCATTTTTTGCTATACAAGACTTGGTAAATACTCCCGTGTTATGTCTTTGCTTCCTAAGTTGTCATAAAGGACTACATTTTTTCCCTCTCAAATAATTCTTGAGCCACACATTTTAGTATGAGACCACTTTAACAAAATCTATTGAGTTACATTTTACCTCTGAACAGGAATGGTGGGTGAGATTACATTTAGGCAATCGGACAATCTTCCAAATTTCCATTGGCTATCTTTCAGGAAATTTGTTTAAACTATTTGGGGTGTGTTTGTTATTACCCGCACCTTACTTTGTATCAGCCACTATTTTTTTCCCTACTTCAGTTGGTACATCTGCAAAGGTTGTTACATAGCATTCCAAGCTAACAATAATGCCATTAAAGATATTCAGCACAGCTGGAAACAATTAAAGGGATATCATAAGTAGGTAATATTTACTCTGATTTTTTTCTATTTTACTTTAGTGGAAGCATGGCAATTTTAGCTTGATTTAAGACCAGCTTTAAGAAAATAGAATATAATTATTTAAAATTTCCAAATAAATTATCCTTTTTCATTCAGATAAAAAATTAATTTTGGAATTTTAGAAATTAATCTCTAATTGATAGGCCCCCCAGGTGAGAGCTTGGCTGTCACCTGCTTTTGATCTTTGGGCATCACCTGATTTCAGACATGTAAAGAAATACCTGCCCACGCTTTCTTGGAGAGAAAGAAGACAAGAGGTCTGCAGCAGCTCCACCAAATACAAATTATTTGTCTAGCAATTAATCACTTTATTCACCAAAAAAATAATTAATAAAGTCTCTAGTTAATAATTCAGATATTCTTTGTGTGTTGGGAGGTACTGTGTATGTGGTAGGAAGAGAGAGAATAAAGAGGAAAATGATAAAACCTGTGTTTCCAAAGATTTACACGTGAATGCAACATTTTAAAATGCAAAAGGTGGAGTCCCCACGGTGGTGCAACGGGATTGGCAGCGTCCCTGTAGTGCCAGCCTGGCACAGTGGGTTAAAGGATCAGGCATTGCTGCAGGTAGGTCACAGATGCAGCTCTGATCCCTGGCCTGGGAACTCCGTATGCCATAGGGCAGCCAGAAAAGAAAAAGGAAACAGAATAAAGTATATTTAGTAACAGCTACATACACACTGAAGTGCGTTCATAGGAAAATTATCCAAAAATGACAAAAAATTAAACCACATTATGTGAAAAGAGAAGGCAGAAAGCAGGCTTTTTAGTTTGTAGAAGACAATCTCAAGGGAAACATGTTAGCTATTTCATGTGCCGCGACAGGAACTCCTAAAATCCAAGATCTTAAATACACTATTTCGTATTAACAAAAGAGTGAATAACCATTTGGCAGTCTAGTCTTTGTAATCCAAGATGCATTGAAATGAGTATGATTCACACAAGTTGTCCTGATCTTAATAGGGTCAAGTGATATTAGCACCATCTACCGGTATATGAACAGCACATAATAGATATTCAATTAAAAAAATTATTTCCTTTCCTTTCCCTTTTCCAGAAGGTAGAAACAAAATAAAAACAAAAACTATGATGTCTTGAAGTTTCCAAATTCAATTTATCTCAAATAAAACCCTATAGCTGATAAAGATAATTCATATAATACACAAAGTTTATTCTAAACACCACTCTAGAACTAGTGAATCTTAACAGAGTAGAATTTGAACTTATGTACAACCAAGCCAAAATAGAAGATTATAATTCAGTTATATATATAGAGAGAGAGTCCTTGATATGCATCAAAATAATGCAAAGTAAGAACACAAATATAGATTAAGGTTTTTTTTGACAACATATTTCAACTATTGGAATAAATATAATCTTTCATTATGCTTGTGTAGATGAAAGCATTCAATTAAAGAATATTTTATTATAGGATTTCCCATTGTGGCTTAGCGGTAACAAACCTGACTAGTGTACAAGAGGACGTAGGTTTGAACCCTGGCCTTGCTCAGTGGGTTAAGGATCCAGCATTGCTGTGAGCTGTGGTGTAGGTTGTAGATGTGACTCAGATCTGTGTTGCTGTGGCTCTGGTGCAGGTTGGCAGCTCCAGCTCCAGTGTGGCCCCTCGCCTGACAACTTCCACGTGCTGTGGGTGTGGCCTTAAAAAGACTATATATATCTATATATTAGTGTGTGTGTATATATATATATATTAGTGTGTATATATATATATATACTAATATATTATAATAGTATAATTATAATAGTATAATTTAACTTTTATAATGTTTATAATTTAATTATGAACATCTGATGATTAGGGGTTAAAACATCTTCCAAATAACTATGATGGTTATAGCTCATCTTCAGTGTTTTGTGAATTATTTTCTGAAAATAAACCAAATAAAATCTCATCAATTTTATATGTACAGGTGAATAAATATCATGTATATTTATGAGTATATATATAAATATCCACATATTTATAAAGTCTCCAATTTTTTGCTAGTTAGGGTACAAACCCATACCACACATCTGTTTTTCACAGGCTATGTGAAAAATCTGTGTTAGAACTGATTTTTTAATACACATTTTCTATCTACCACAACTTTATTGTTGTATTCTTCCTCTACTGCCCCCTCCAGGAAGCATTTAGAAGCAAACATCACATTACATACCGTTATTTTTAAACCTGTCTTATCAAATAATACACAAGGAAACTATATCTATTCCCAGTCCAAATAACTCCTGGGAAAGATTGCGTGTGTGCCCTGTGCAAAAGTTAGTTCACTGTTTCAATGTTTTAAGAAACTACAGTCACAAAAGAGAGCATTGTCTGATAAATGTTTCTTTAAAATATGCCCCCCAACTAAGCTGGAACCCTGAAATGTTAGTTCTCCTTCAATAAGTGTTTACCCAAATTCACAAATCTTTCAGGCTCTGTCTGTACAGAGCTGCTGACTCAAACAATTTCTTCAAACAGACTTCTCTGGTATCATTCTCTGTTGTTCCAACAAAAATATTTTCAAGGGCAAGGAAATTTTTTCTTGAGAGACACCTTCTAAACACCGAAAAGCTTATTCCAATAAATCTGCCTTTTAGAACTAAAGAAGCTGTGAAACTGAAGAAGCAAAATAGATACTTAAACATTTGTGTGGTTTTAGCTCCTTATTATCAATACTCTTTTTGAAAAGGTCCCTTAGTGACTCTCCCACACTACCAGCTTTCACCACCATTAAAAAGTCTGACAAGACAGGAATTAAAACACAGGTGAGGAAAAAAGATGGTTGACCTTTGCTGGAGTTGTGTGAATTCTTGCAGGTAGATACTGGGATACAGCCCAGGGTGTTCTAATCAGACAGGCAGAATCAAATCCTAACTCTGATATTCACCGGTCATGTGCACTTGGGTCGTTCACTCCCTTTCCAGTGGCCTCGTGCAAACCAGGGTAAGTAACCCCTGCACACTAGCTAGTGTTGCTTGCAAAATTTAAATTAGATCCTACACATAAAACTTCCGTTACCTGGAGACATTTAAGAAATACCAACATTCCTTTTTTTTTCTTTCTTTTATTCTTTTTAGGGCTGTACCTGTGGTATATGGATAGGGGTCAAATCGGAGCTGCAGCTGCCTGTCTATACCAGTCACAGCAATTCAGGCTCACCACATTTGCAACCTACACCACAGCTCACAGCAATGCCAGATTCTTAACCCTCTGAGCGAGGCCAGGGATCAAACTTGCATCTTCATGGATACTAGTCAGGTTTGTTACCAATGAACCATGACAGGAACACCTCTCTTTCCTTTTTGGATGAATAATTAGGGGAGGGGGGATGGAAGGAATCAAAATAACTTTAGAAGCACCCATCTTATGATTTTGGCTTTTTCTTCCTTTTTTTTCAGAGTAATATTGGACAATTTATAGAGATGATTCCAGGGAAGTCAGAGCCTTTTGCTTATTTTGTCTTTGTTAGAAATCATGTGACTAGAAAATAAACAGCTTTTTCATAGAGATTTGAAATTAAGTGAAGGATGGGTGGAGGTCATTAACATCGAAATATTTCATATTTCAAAAATTTCACGAGCATAGTCACAATCTCATTCCCATCATTATGTGTCTGTGGTAACACATGGATATTTGAAGGGGGACCAGAGGCATTCCTGGGGATGGCATACATATACATGGCAAACATAGCTTGAGTAATTTTAGCCTCCAGGTTTCCCAGTCATCTAATATGCCTTGGTAGATGGTGTCGACCCCAAAAGACCTAAGAAAAATCCAGAAAAATCTAGGGTACTATCATGGTTGGTTTCTGACCAGTGCATAGCAGCCTCCACAAGTTTGATATTCATTCATTCAATAAATACTGATTAAGCATCAACTTTGTACCATTCTCTATATGGTTACTTCCTGGAATACAGCAGTAAACCAAACTGATACCGTCCTTGTCATCATGGAACATGTAGGTCATTCGGTCTAGTGTCAAAAAGATCTATCTGTAAGTACTTGAATAGATAATTAGAACATTAATAAAAGGAAGACTGAACAACCCCATGAGGACAACTGAAAGATTTAGTCAACATCACTGGAAGATACCTAATATTATCTGTTTGCAGTGATGCTTCCGCAGTAAGACGATACATAGACATGTAGCCACATCTACCACTTAGAGTAAATAGATGAAATAAACCAGAAGAATACAACTGTTGAAAGATTTTCTGAATATGGAACCTTTTAATGAGTCTTTTATTTGGGTTGTTCTTTTTAGGGCTCACTTGTGGCATATGGAAGTTCCTGGGCTATGGGTCGAATCAGAGCAACGCTGGATCCAAGCCCCATCTGTGATCTACACCACAGCTTGTGGCAATGCTGGATCCTTAACCCACTAAGTGAGGCCAGGGTTCTAACCCACATCTTCATGGACACTATGTTGGGTTCTTAACCCACTGAGCCACAATGGAAAGTCTTATCTGGGTAATTCTTAAAAGCCTAATATCAGTATTTAGAATTTTGCTTTTAAAAACAATTATTATAATTTATTTACAATGTTCTGTCAATTTCTGCTGTACAGCAAAGTAACACAGTTATCCATGTATATATAATATATATATCCATATATTATTATCTGTATATATTATCCATATATATCCATTATATATAATATAGATAATATCCATTATATATAATATAGATAATATCCATTATCCATATATATCCATATATATAATATCCATTATCCATATACATAATATATACTGTTGGCCTGCACCACTGCCACAGCAACACAGGATCCAAACTGCATTTGCAAACTTCACCACAGCTCACAGTAATGCTGGATCCATAACCCACTGTGGGAAGCCAGAGATCGAACCCACATCCTCATGGATGTTAGTGGGGTTTGTTACTGCTGAGCCACAATAGGAAATCCCCATTCTTTTCCTCATATTATCTTCTATCATGTTCTATCATAAATGATTGGATATAGTTCCCATACTATACAGCAGGACCTCATTGCTTATCCACTCTAAATGGAATAGTTTGCATCTACTAGCCGCAAACTCCTAGTCCATCCCACTCACTCCCCCTTGGCAACCGTAAGTCTGCTCTCCATGTCTTTGGGTCTGTTTCTGTTCTATAGATAGGCTCTTTTGTGCCATATTTTAGATTCCACACATAAGGGATATCATACCTTTCTCTTTCTGACTTACTTCACTTAGAATCTCTAGTTGCATCCATGTTGCTGCAACTGCCATTATTTTGTTCCTTTTCACGGCTGAGTAGTATTCCATTGTGTATATGTACATATTCTTAATCCATTCATCTGTCAATAGACATTTAGGTTGTTTCCATGCCCTGGCTATTGTGAATAGTGCTGCAGTGAACATACATAGGAGTCCATGTATCATTTTGAATGAAAGTTTTGTCCAGATATATGCTCAGTAGTGGGATTGCTGGATCATATGGTAATTCTATATTTAGTTTTCTTTTCCTTTTTCCTTTTTTCCTTTTTTTTTGTCTTTCTGTCTTTTTCTAGGGCCGCACCCATGGCATATGGAGATTCCCAAGCTAGGGGTCTAATTGGAGCTATAGCCGCTGGCCTACACCACAGCCACAGCAACTCCAGATCCTTAACCCACTGAGCAAGGCCAGGGATTGATTGAACCTGCAACCTCATGGTTCCTAGTCAGATTCGCTAACCACTGAGCCATGACGGGAACTCCTATTTAGTTTTCTGAGGTACCTCCATGCTGTTTTCCATAGTGGTTGTATCAATTTATGTGCCCACCAACAGTGAAGAGGTGTTCCTTTTACTCCACACTCTCTCCAGCATTTGTTATTCATAGACTTATTAACGATGTCTATTTTGACCAGTGTGAGATGATATCTCATTGTAGTTTTGATTTGCATTTCTTCAATAATTAGTGATGTTGAGCATTTTTTCATGTGCCTGTTGGCCATCCTTATGTCTTCTTTGGAGAAATGTCTATTTAAGTCTTCTGCCAATTTTTTAATTGGGTTGTTTGTTTTGCTGTCGAGTTGTATGAACTGTTCATCTATTTTGGAGCTTAAGCCCCTTGTCAGTTGCATCATTTGCAAATATTTTCTCCCATTCCATAGATTGTCTTTTCAGGTTTTTAGGTTTTCCTGTTTGTTTTTTTATGGTTTTTGCTCTGCAAAAGCTTATAAGTTTGATTAGGTCCCATTGGTTTATTTTTGTTTTTATTTGTATTGCCTTGGGAAACTGACCTAAGAAAGCGTTTGTACAGATGTCAGAGAATGTTTTCCCTATGTTCTAGAATTTAGCTTTTTTAGGGACCCGATTTCAAGAATTTCTTCAGTAGGATTTGAGCATCAGTATTATCTTTTAAAATTGGCCTTTTACAAGATATATTTAAAGTGATGAAAGGAAATG
>PVHT020000105.1:122836-144346 GCA_004024745.2 Catagonus wagneri | reverse complement strand
CTTATTTCTCCTTGCCTTTCCTTCCCCAGGCCCTCACACCTATTTTTGGCTCATATATTTTTAATATGTGACTTCTGAGAAAAACTTTAACTCTAGTTTCTATTCCAAAGCCAGTTTTCAGTTTCAGCTTCTAAGCCTTATTTTGATGCTCACCTTTACCAAGCTTTCCACGTAATGAAAATTTTACTTTAAAAGTACAAGTCTGGAGTTCCCTTCGTGGCTCAGTGGAAAAGAATCTGACTAGCATCCATGAGGATACAGGTTCCACCCCTGACCATGCTGAGCGGATTAAGGATCTGGTACTGCCGTGAGCTGTGGTGTAGATGGCAGATGTGGCTCAGATCTGGCATTGCTGTGGCTGTGGTATAGGCCAGCAGCTATGTAGCTCCAATTCAACCCCTGGCCTGGGAACTTCATATGCCGCAGGGGCAGACCTAAAAAGCAAAAAATAAGCAAAAAAATAAAATAAAAGTACAGGTCAAAAAACACTAAATACTTTAAAAGTATTAAGGGCATTAGACCTTAGTACAGTCAATTTCTTTTTATATGTTTCTTTTTTGTCACCTCGGGGTTCTTTTTTTTTTAAAGCAACTCCTATGTACTTTCTAACTTTGAAACCTACACAGAAAATGTATCTATTTTTACCTTCTATCTCACATTGTGTTATTAGAAAAGACTTTTCAGTATGAATTTCATGAGATCAAGCAGATGACTAATTCCTATCACACAGTTGCAGGCAAGTTCCTTAACTCTTCCTCTCCTGGTTTCTAAAGGTATCCCCTACTCTGTGGCCCATTGCTGTATATCCACATCATTTGCTATGCAGAAAAGGTTTAACAAAAATGCAAAGTTAAATTTAAAAGTATTACTTTAGGGAGTGGATGCTTCTTGAATACAGGTAATGTTCTATTTCTTAATCTAGGTTCTGGTTACTTGAGTGTGCCTTGTAGACTTTGTAAAAATTCATCCAGCTGTATGCTGATGATTTGTGCACTTTTCTTGGATAGAAGATTTACCTAAAAAAATAATGCTTTAAAAAAATTCACTTTTTACATTCAATGACATCGGGACCCATTTTTCCACTGAGGTGTTCATCATTTTCAAACTGATCTATAAGAGCTCTTCAGTAACTCAGGCCAAAATCCTCAACTGCTCTTTTTCTCACACCTATGTCCGATCTGTAAGAAAATACTACAAGCTGCACTTTCAGAACAGGTCCTTAGTCCTACCACTTCTCCCCACTCCACTGCTAACACCATTTTTCATGTAGATTATTGCAACGGTCATTGTAAATGGTCTTCCTGATCCCCTACTATCCCACGCCACATTCAGTCTATGTAACACGCAGCAGCCAGACAAATTCTGCCAAATTGAGGATGAATTTTATAACATTCCTGCTCCCCACCCTCCAGTAGCTTCACATTTTATTCCAAGTAAAGGCCAAAATTATGACTATAGCTCAAAGTGTCCTATACATTGTCATGGACAATTGCAATAAATTGTCTATAACATCTTCATTCCCTTTGCCCTCCCACATGGCATCCTTGCTGTATATCCAACACTCTAGACAAGCTCTAGCCAAAAAGTATATTATCTCCAGAAAGGAAGGTTTCAGTGGAATAATTAAAAGTTTGGCCATCACCACTGAAGAGCGATTGGCCAGAACTGTTGTCACTGACTCAGTACTACTTCCTTTCCTTGGATTACATCTCCCATTATGAAGAGGGCTAAATAATATCTTTGAAAATTCCAAGTACAAAATGAAATATTGTGCATCTATTTGCTTTAATTTTCAGAGAGGATTGCATACCTCTGTAGCATTCCATATTTGTTTTAAAGCTCTAATCCAAATTCACACTCTCTTCCCTACAGACTGCCATTAACAAGAGTGGTTCAAAAACAAGATATGTCTGGTTACAGTTTACTAATCCATCCACAAATGCTTCCTATGTCTCTAACATACCATAGTAACCCTCCCCCCATTGAGCCCACCCTTTTCACCAATATAGAAACACCCCGAGGTTGTTTCATTGAAGGAACCTATTTTCTTTGCCTTCTTTTCACCCTTATCAAAGTATGTATAACACAAAAGTTAACACTGACCTAGATTTACTTATGATAAGCCATCTGAGATAGCCATTATTTGGTCATTCTACAAAATAATAATTTTGTTTGATCTTTTCTCCTTATAGGGCTGTACCCGTGGCAAGTGGATGTTCCCAGGCTAGGGGTCTAATCCAAGCTACAGTTGCCGGCCTACACCACAGCCACAGCAAGGCAGGATCCGAGCCGCGTCTGCGACCTACACCACAGCTCACGGCAATGCCGGATCCTTAACCCACTGAGCGAGGCCAGGGATTGAAACCACAACCTCATGGTTCCTAGTCAGATTCGTTTCCGCTGAGCCACGATGGGAACTCCTGAAAAATAACAATTTTATGGGATTCAACCAAATAATGTGAGTATACTCAGTTATGGTGGAAGTTATTGAGAAATCGTGTCCAGAAATTTGGATGTTTAAGTGGGGAAGTTCAAATGATCTACTAAGATGGTAATTCCATGGAGATGTTCTATGATCGCTATGAAATTATTACTTAATAATTTTTATTATTCATCTCTTCAATCAAACCCCAGCTGAACACCCATGATGTATTCAGACCCTTCCTTAGGGGCTAAGCATAGAAAGTTGAGTAAGATATAACTCCCGACCTAAAGGCATCTGTAGTCTATTATCCTGCGTTCCACTTGAATTTGAATGGAAGCGTTAGCTTTAAAGTCTGTGCTGCCAACTAATTATTAAGTTTTTATTTTCCTCTATTTTTATAATTAAATATAATTTTTCTTTAAAAAGAAATATCGGCTCATTACTAATGAAATGTTACATAAATGTTCAAATTAGAAAGTAAACCTCTTGTATTGGCGTTATCTATTTGGAATTTTAAGATATTTCAGTGTGACAATAATCTGGACAATACTAAGGAAACTTTAAGTGACTGCTTTATAATAAGACCTTGGAATGTCTTCTTCTGAGAAAATGCAAGTAAGAAGAGGGGCAAAGACAGCCCAGAGGCCCTGTGCTGTCACAGGCAAACATGCTCAAGGACTTCTATGATATACACACCCATACATTTATATGTAAATATATATATAATAAATACATATAGCAAGGAAATCCCAAAGATTCCTACTGGACAAACTTGAAAGAAAGGAAGATTTACTGAAGTAACATGAAGAAAAACAAAGAATTCCCAAAGAAAAAAACAAAACCATTCAGGGTATTTCTAATAGAAGAGAACTAAAAAGTGAAATAATGGCATACATCACAGACAGTCAAGGTTCAGAACTGACTGTTTCCAACCTGACAGCAAATAGAGGAGAATGAAAAGCCAAAAGCCTCTCTGCAGAAATTAGCCAACAGGGCCTTAGGTGGAATGCCTCAACTCTCCCAGAGCCATCTGGGTCAGAAGCCACCTAGTTCTTCCAGCTTTCTCTGGGACAAGAACACAGTGAAGACCAGCAGTGGTGAGGTATCAAGGGAACGTTGAAAAGAACTCATACCAGAGCACAGAGCACATGCTGCATAAATCCTGTGGCATTCCTTGGCAGCAATAAATAAATTATCTCTAGGACCAAGGTGAAGGGAAGAAATAGATAGGGCTATAATGGTGAGAAGTGAAACTATTAACAGCAGTAGTTTGCAAACTTTTTAGTCTCAGAACATCATACTCTTAAAACAAAGTATTGAGGACCCAAAGAGTGTGTCTAGAGGGTTATAAATGACTTATAAATTAAAACTCTGAGAAAAACTTTAAATATCACTTAATTTATTTAAAGGAGCAATATGTCCATGAGTTTGTCTCTTTTCTGTAGATAGGTTCATTTGTTCCATATTTTAGATTCCTCATGTAAGTGATATCATATGGTGTTTGTCTTTCTCACTTATTTCACTCAGTATGAGGATTTCTAGTTCCATCTATGTTGCTGCAAATGGCATTATTTTGTCCTTTTTTCATGGCTGACTAGTGATGGAACATGACGGAAGATATTATGAGAAAAAAATGTGTATATATGTATAACTGGGTCACATTGCTATATGGCAGAAATTGACAGAACACTAACTCAACTATAATAAAAAAATTAAAACATTTATTGATTTAATTTCTTAAATTAACAGTATTCAATAAATACCTACTATGTGCCAAATAATACAAAACAAAGGAGCAATAATACATCTAGTTTGTGTTGACATAAATACTTTTTTGTGAAAAATAATTTTGAGTAACATGTTTCCATCAGTGTCTCATGCTCTGAGATGTGTTGCTATAGATGCCAAAAACCAAAACCCTGACAGCTTTTTACCCAGGGTTCCTCATGGTTGTGTTGGCAGTGAGCAGTCTTGAGGGATCAGGTAATGTCTTCCTCCAGCACAAAGAGCAGGCTTGCTTACTGCTGGCTCTAAATGGGAGGCTCCTCAAGCTCAGTCTTCCTCTTCCATCATGCAACCCGCCGTGTGTGCAGGCATCCATCTGGCCCCATCCGTGTCACCCCTGGGCAGCTGGTGCTTACTGGGGGAAACTGATGTCAACATACCGAAACGCTGGCTGTTGCTTCAGCTGTGAGTGTAAAGTCTTTTAGCTCTGACCCAACAGCCTCACGTCTTCTGTCATCTGTCATCAACTGTGTAAGCTAAATTGTTAACTTGCAAAACTTCAAAGCTTTTATAATTCTTGACAGTAATGACCAAAAAAAATGAGAACAGTATGAACGTTTTTGCAAATTTCTGATGCCTGGATTACTAGAAGAGAAGCTCTCATTTGACTGAATCTCTTGCAATACGTTGTCTTCATTGAAATAGACAGAGAAAATCTGGCCTTACACAGACATCTAACTGGAAAAGAGACATCCTTGTTGATCCCCTAAAAAGATCTCAGCATTCCTAAGGTTCTTAGACCACACTGATCAACAGCTATGAAGCTTATTTTCTACACTGAAATGATTTTAATATTGTATATTTTGTGTTTACATGACTTACATATTCCACAAAATTATTGCTCTGTAAGATTAAGTTGAAATAGCTTATAGTTATATTTTTTGTTACTATTAGTGTTGCTTTTGCTATTTGTTTATATTTTTTGTCCTAGGGAAGCTCTGAAAACCCACTTATACAAATAATCAACCACTATATTTGCCCTCATCTGAGTAATAGATCACTCATAGGGCTCATCAAAGGCTGTTTATTCTTCAAGACTAACTTCAAAACCCTTGCTTTGCTGGGTCCACCATCCTCAATAATTCATAAATTTTGCCCAATCCCTTTCAGACTCCCTACCACACTGAAAGATCTGTCTTAAACTAGACTTCCCGATCTTTAAAATACCCTGGTTTTGACCTCCACTTCATGAAACACTATTAGAGTAGCATAAGCAATAAAGTCAGTTTTTCTTTATAAATAGGTTTAGTCGTTTTTACAAGATGTCAATTGACAATCTATTTCCTTTTTGGATCACTTCCTCTCCAATAAATGGGTCTCTGCTTTGAGAAACTAAGCATCAAATACACTTAATATAATCTTTCCTGCATACATTAGAAAGTTATGGAGTCTTTAGATGGAAAAACCTTGATATTCAATCTACCACTAAATTCCATAAAATTAGGGCTTCCAGATTTAGCAAATGAAAATACAGAACATCCAGCTAAACTCCAGTTTCAGAAAACAATGAATAATTTTTAAGTCTAAGTACTCCCAGACATTGTATTGAGTGTCCTGTTTTATCTGTCAACTCTATATAAAACCTGTGCTGCATGAACTGGTTCTACCTTAACAACAAATATTTTCCATTTGCTTATTATTCTTGATCGTGAAAGATCCTAATCACTCTATAATCAAACACAGGAGTTCCTGTCGTGCCTCAGTGGTTAACGAATCCGACTAGGAACCATGAGATTGAAGGTTCGATCCCTGGCCTTGCTCAGTGGGTTAAGAATCCGGCGTTGCCGTGAGCTGTGGTATAGCTTGCAGATGCGACTCAGATCTGGCGTTGCTGTGGCTCTGGTGTAGGCCGGCAGCTACAGATCCGATTAGACCCCTAGCCTGGGAACCTCCATATGCCTCAAGAGTGGCCCTAGAAAAGGCAGAAAGACAAAAAATAAATAATAAAAAAATAAAATCAAACACAGTAATTACCTTACCTTACTTTGGGTTCCTTATTTTAGATTGGTAGGCAAATTACAGATGAAGTATGAAAAGAGCAAAATTCAAAAGAAGGCAGAAAAAAAATTCTCACTCTGTCAAAGAATCCTGAAATGTTTTTGTTTAAAATTTTGAGCTTCAAATTTTAAGGTTTCAGTTCTAACAGTAGGCTGAAAAAACTGTCATGGTAGGATGAAAGCTGGACTCATACTATAGAGAAAGAATGTCATGGAACTTCAGACACCATACATAGTACAAAGAAAGTGAGCTCAGAGCTGGCGGTGCAGAGGTGATGCCAAAGACGAGATCATTATAGATAAAATAACAAGTGTCAAAGTGTTTCAGGCCTTATAGGCCCCATATACAGATATGGTCAGACCCTTAGTCTGGATTTCAGGGCAAAAATGCATTATACCCAATGTTCAACCCCATGCTGATGTCCAACATTTGTTGAGAACATCTAACGTTCTAGGTGAATAACGATTAAGAACAATCTTCAAGCTGCTCTGTTACAGTACTGTAATTCTACATAACTAAAGATTTTGAGAATTAACCTTTTATATATTAATAGCATCATGACATAGAGGAAAATATACCAAACCGAAGGGTAGAAGTCTTGGATTTTAGTCCCAGTCCTAGCTAATTATCTCTTTAAACTTGAGCAGTTTGGTTCCTATGTTAGTTTGTGAGGGGTGCCATTAACAAAGTATTACAGGGTAGGCGGCTTAAAAAACAGAAGTTTGTTTTCTCACGGATCTGGAGGCAAAAAGTCCAAGATCAAAGCATCATTGAAGTTTGTCTCTTCTGAGGCCTCTTTTATTTGCAGATGGCTATTTTCTCCCTGGGTCTTCACCTCATCTTCCCTCTCTAAGTCATCTTCCCTCTCTTCACATCATCTTCCCTCTCTTCCCAAGCTACATCCAATAGCTTGAATATTTGTATTTCCCCAATATTCATATGATGAAATCCAAATCCTCAATGTGATGGATGGTGGTAGGGGTGAGGCCTTTGGGAGGTGATTAGGTCTTCAGGGTGGAACTCTCAAGAATGGGATTAGTGTCCTACAAAGGAGATCTCAAAGAGATCTCTGTCCCTTTCAGCCACTGAGGACAAGGCAAAAAGACAGCCACCTGTGAACCAGGAAGCCAGCCCTCACTAGACACCAAGTCTGCCTGTGCCTTGATCTTGGACTTCCTAGCCTCCAGAACTGTGAGAAATTTCTGTTGTTTGTAAGCCACCCAGTCTTTAGTATTTTGCTGTATCAAACCGAACAGACTAAAAAAATGCCTGTGTCCAAATTTCCTCCTATAAGAATACCAATTATATGGGATTACCCTAATGACCTTATGTTAATTATCTCTTTAAAGGTCATATCTCCCAACACAGTCACATTCTGAGATACTGGGAGTTAGCACTTCAACATATGGATTTGGGGGGATACAAGTCAGCCTCTAAGAGTTCCCCTTTTCAGAGACTGTGTTTCTCTCTCATAAAAGAGGGATATTGAAATTGATCATTTCTAACGTCTCTTCTCACTCTACGATTTATACGTAATAAATCAGATTACCTGCTATACTTTATGGACTACAGGATTAAAACTAGCAGGTCTAAGTCTCAGGAAAACTAATATCCATCAGCAAAAATGTCTGAAATCATAATGTCATTATAATGTTAGTGAAGACCACAGATGGTAAAAGTTCATTTGCATTTCCAATAGTTGTAGCTTTCCTAGTGCAGTGAAATGACTCAGCAAAATTCGCATGGTAGAAAAATGTACATAATTGTCTTTCTCTTATTCCAGTAGAACCCACCAGGACACTCTGCAAATATCTATTGAAACTTCCATTGATTCATTTTAAAAACAAATGCTATGTCATTCCTATTATTGTTGACATAGCCCTCCACTGAGGCTGTCAATCAGTAATTCTATAACATCATGCTATGTGGATTGAGGAGATAAGAGATTTATATTTACAATTCTTGTTATTTTTTTTCTATAATAACTTCACAAATAAGGTTATAGAATGGCATATTAGAACAAGTTTTAGTTTTATGGATTAAAGACTTAGCAGAGAAGAAACATTTATTTCCACATTTGCCTGGAGAAACTCAAAGGAAAAAGCCATCTGAAAATATCTCCATAGTAGATACAGAGGCCTCCGTAAGCTTTTCAGTTGTGTTTTGGACAAAGCGACAACACTATGAATGTGTTCAATAAAAAATAATCTTGACCAGTGGATGACAAAATTGGCTACCTAGAATTACCTGAGAAGTACCTAAAAGATAAGATTTAGATTATTCTGACCTCACTTCACATATTTTGCTTTTGGGGGGGGGGTTGCACCCATGGCATATGGACGTTCCCAGGATAGGGGTCTAATCGGAGCTACGGCTGCCGGCCTACAGCAGAGCCACAGCAACGCGGGATCAGAGCCGCCTCTGCAACCTACACCACAGCTCACAGCCACGCCAGATCCTTAACCCAGTGATTGAAGTCAGGGACGGAACCCGCAACCTCAGGGTTCCTAGTGGGATTCGTTTCCACTGCACCATGACAGAACTCCCACATTTTGATTCAATATGTCTTAGAGACAGCCGAAGAGTCAGTGTTGACAACCACCACCACCTGGGATGTGGTCCATTTGTGTTTGCAAATTGCTGCTAGAAGCCTGGATCTCCTAAGCCTTGGGACCTTGGAATCTACCTAAAAGATTCTAGCACCCCTTGGAGAACTGGGATGCTTTGGTTTTATTCTCCATGATCAGAGATACTCTCTATTCCATAAAGTCAAGGACCACGTGTAAGGGAACAGTAATATATTGTGAATATATGAATATATATGAGATACTTTAGCATATTTAGGAAATTCTGTTCCCTAGTAACCAAGAAACAGGTCCCTAATTAAGGGTCCTAATTGCTTACATGAATTTGCAAAGAGCAAAAACTATCTTCTTGCCTGGCCTTGTCCTGGGGTGCTTTTTCTCCCAGTCTGTACCATTCATTTGTAAGAAAAAACTTTTGGAAGATTGTGGAATTTAGTGAACACACTGTCCAGTTCACCAAAAGATTATCTGTGCCTCTGCCTTTGACTATGTTATTTTATAGCTTGTAGAGGTAGAAGCTACTTGCAGAAAACTCTTAGTAGTGACGATAATTTTTATCCATAGAAATACAAATTGTATCCACTGTGTCCAGTGTTGCCATTGATTATCGCCCTGTGAATGTTGACACAGTTTTCCCCATTTGCACTTGTTTGTAAAAGTCGTGCCAGCATTCCTTGTCTGACAATAAATATTTGGTACTTTTGAGTACTCACGTGAGGGGTTTACATCTTACTTGTACTCTCATTAATTGATGAGTCAAATAAAAGATTTGGCAGGTATTCACTTTTATGAGAATCATGATCATATTCACTTTTGAAATGTATCGTTTAAAACCTATTCATTTATTACTGACTATATACTGGGTGCCGCATTTGTTACGAGTCAGCAAAACAAACACAGCCCTGGTTTTTATAGAGTGCACGGGTAAAAGGGAGGCACAAAGAAGTCAACAGCTTCTAAGTAAGCAGGCAATTACAGTATGTTGTCTTTGTAGTAGGCGTCCTCTGAAATGGCCTCAAGGGTCCCCGTGTACTAGCATTCATGCTCTTATGCTATCCCCGCCCCTTGAGTATGCATTGGACTTACTGACTTGTTGAAAGCAAGGGAGGGAAGGGAAGGGGAGGGATGTTACTTCCAAGATTAGGTTATAGGAAATTATAAATCCAGGTCGAGCACTTTTCCTTATTCTTTTGCTTGCTTGCTTGCCCCGAGGGAAGAGAGTCGCTATGCTGTGAGCTGCACTATGGAGAGCCTCCCTTGGTGAGGAACTAATGGGTCCAGTCAACAGCCACACAAAGCAACACAGAAGTGGATCTTTCCACAATCAACCCTTGAGATGACTGTAGCCCCAGTCCAGCCTTTAATTGCAAACCTGTGAGAGACTCCGAGTCAGAAGCACCCGGAATTCTTTCCCACAATAACAGTAAGATAGGTAATTTTTTTAAGCCATTAAGCTTTAGGGTAACTAGTTATGCAACAACAGATACCTATTATATTCTTTCCCTGGGAAACCATTAAAATATTCTATCAAAGGTACCCCATCAATAATCACAAAACTTAGTGTGGGGATCTCACATCTAATTCTGTTACCCCCCAGCCCAACTGTCCAGGAATCAGTGTCAGAATATCCAGGTCCAAGGGAATCACACTGCAAACTGCAGACACCACAGCGCAAACATCCAGAAAGGCAAACCATTCTTCTCCCAGAGGAAATTGAATGTGACAACAGAATTTTTACAGATACCACAGACATGACCATTGCAAAAGGGAAATATCAGTTTGTCATCCAAACTATATAAATCACGGAGTAGCTCTTTTTAACAGTTTTTAAAAAAAATAACCCAGCTTATCTGAGCTCCCATCATTTTCTGCTCATATTTTCTCATACACTAGTCCTGTTTTGTTTTCTTTCTTGTGATGTCAGCAGTTTCATAGGCATCCCTTGTAAAAGGTAGCATGGACCAGCATGAGAACAGGTAAAAGAGAAGGCCACAGATTTTAGAATTACAAATTCCTGTGTTTAAATTCTGGCTGTCACTAATTGGAGATCCCTGGGTAAATCTCTGAACGTTTAAGCATGCATCATGCTAATACCTTTTAGAGTTGCTTTGCGTGTTTAAACTTCAGTTTTTTAAGTAGTGTATTGAAGGACTCAGCACACAGTAGGGCTAGATAAATACTGGTCTTTCTCCACTTACCACATGGTTACATTCTGCTAAACCCATCGTAAGTTGAAAATATCATAATTATTGAAAATACATTTAAAACACTTAGTTTACCAAACAGCAGAGCCTCGAATACCTTAAATATGCGGAGAACACTTAACTTTAGTGTAGTTACGCAAAATCATTTCATACAAAGCCTATTTTATAATAAAGACTTTATTATAAAAATACATAATCTCATGGAACTTATTGAATACTGTACTGAAAGTGAAAAACAGAATGGTTGTAAAAGTATCGATTGTTTATCATTGTGATTGTGTGGCCGACTGGAGGCCCTGGCTCGCTGCCCTGCCCCATATCACTAGGCAGGAAAAGACGCAAACTCGAAATCTGAGGTGTGATTTCTACTGAACCCCCCTTGCTTTCACGCCACCGTAAAGTCGAAAAATCAAGCTGAACCAACGCCAGTTGGGGACTATAATAATAGCCACCGTTATTATTCTTCCTTCTCTCATGTTTTTTCCTAAGGCCAGTCTTAATGGCATCTCTAACATAGTTTATTAAGAATCACTTGGTCAAACTATTTAATTGCAAAAGACATTCCAGATGCCACCACATGCCTATCCCAGGATCTAGAAAATCTTACTTCAGAAATCAGGCATATCTATAACACGGAAGTATTGTCTCATTGGGGATTATTTGAATGTGGGGGGAAAAAAAAAAGGTTGTTTACTGGCATTTGCCAAGAAAAAACACAGCAAATTGACCACAATGCAATCCATAGTTTGCCCCCTCCCTGAAAATAAAATGAAATATAGAAAAATTGACCAGTAACATAAAACACTTAAATCTTTGAACTAATTCTAGCAATATGTATTTGGTTGCCTCCTGAATGGGCAAACCTAGAGAACGAGGGTACGGAACTTAAAGGGAGAATTCATCTTAACAGCATATTTGCTGGTAATTTAAAACTGTTGTGCTATATGGAGATATTATCTTATCAAAGGGGGATTAATGAAAGTGTACCCACTCTGAACCATGCTAATATTGCATAATTAATCTTTCCCCTTGTTTTAATATTCCACACACTGCTTTCTATTTTAGTAGAAGAGAACACGAATTCTAAACATTTTTTTTCAGAAGTGGTATCAGTTTTTCACTCCATAGAGAGAGCCACCCCCAGTTGCCACCTTACCTCCAGTTTGAGTGACCCTTTCACCCCGTTCTGCTCATCTGTGGCTAGGAGGGAGATCAGCTCTCTTCTGGTGTCTCGGGGAGGAGAGGAGGGAAACAACGAAAATTCCCACTAGCTTTTAGGCTAATCATTGCTCATGAGCTACAGCTGCACCCAGGTGCCATCTGGATGCATCAAGCTGAAGCCCTCGTTCTCTCCTCCGAGATCTGGCCGTTGCTGGCGTGTGAGCTGCCCGGATCCCGTCTTTGCTCTTGGACGTTCATAATACTGCCTCTCCATTGAAGAGTCAGAATAAGACAAGGAGAGGAAAGAACACTTAACAAAACTTAAAATAGAAAAGCCATTTTAATTGTCCTTAAACCTAATTAAGTGTAGGATTTCAATAGGCTTATGATTCTTATCTCTACTAGATGGTTAGAGGAAAATGTCTGTCTTCAAAAACAAAGCCATTATAGCCAAGATTCAGAGGAAATAAAACAAAGAGACCTTGAACTTATTCAAAGCAAATTAGCTCCTAATCAGTCAGGACAGACCACGATTTTCTACCTTGGATAAAAAAGAACCAGATGAGGCCCTGTCACTGTAACAGGCATGATGTTTATTTTGTTGGGATATTTGTTGGTCTAAGATTTGCTTCCGCCTTGTGTGGAGAGTTGGAAGGTCCTGAGAGGGCCTGAGTGAAAGAGAAGGCGATGAGGGTGTGCGAAGCTCTCCTCACCTCACCTCTTCCCAGAAAGAGTAGGATCTTCTGCGTCAGACACTGGAAAGGCACACCCACCTCCCCCTCCATTAGGGACCTTGTTCTGTTTTGCTTCTTCCCTGATTCCCACACTACCCTTATATTTTTCCTCTCTTGTGACTTTTCTTTTTGAACTCATCAACCACATGGGCTTTATTTTTATAACATGGCCACACTCTTAATAGTTATGTCTTCCATTGCTTTCCTAGCTGCTTCTGCTCTACACTCTACGTAGCAAGAAGCGTGACTCTGGGCAAAGTATCTACTCTTTCTGTGCCCTCCTTTGCTTGCTATAAAGTGGAGATGGTAATGGTCCCTGTCTGATGGAGCTAACTTGTTTTGCTTTACTGTTACCATTCTCTAGTAGTTTACTTCAATTACTAGTTTAGGCCTATCCTTCACTTGGGTTTTGTTGATCCTCTTTGTTCTCCTGTTTTTTCTTCCTGGATCGACTGGATGGGGCAGTAGGGATGGGATGGTTGGGATGAGATGGTTAGGATGGTAGTGCTAAATTTTTTTAGTTTCATAATTTTTTGAGATAAAAATCGGTATATAACATTGTAAAGTTTTTAGGTATACAACATTACAATTTGACATCGAGAATCACTACCAAGAAATCATGTGGTAGGAGTTCCCATGGTAGCTCAGTCGTTAACGAATCCGACTGGGAACCAGGAGGTTGTGGGTTTGATTCCTGGCCTCGCTCAGTGGGTTAAGGATCCAGCGTTGCCATGAGCTGTGGTGTAGGTCGCAGACGTGGCTCAGATCCCACATTGCTGTGGCTGCGGCGTTGGCCGGCGGCTACAGCTCCTGTTAGACCCCTAGCCTGGGAACCTCCATATGCTGCAGGTGCGGCCCTAGAAAAGGCAAAAAGGCAGAAAAAAAAAAGAGAAAGAAATCATGTTGTAGTGATTTTTAATGATTTGTCTTCATGATGAGCAACAAGGACTGAGCCTGGGTAAATGGTTAACAAACATTAGTGTCCCCCAGCATCACCTAGAGGGCTTGTTAAAACAGAGTAATAGCACTGCTCTCAGAGTTTCTGATTCAGGAGGTCTGGGGTGAGGCCCAATAATTTGCATGTCTAACAAGTTCCCAGGTGAAGCCGATGCTGTCATTTGATGACCACATTTGGGGACCACTGGCCTGGAGGAGTATGAAAAGGGGAGAGAAATCATTAATATAAACCAGGGAAAATCCTTTCCATGTTACCTAACCCATTTCTTACCACGCACCCACATGTTTACTGGATTGTCCCCAACACTTTCCACTCCTTGCTGAGTCTGAGCTTCTCTTGGGGCCATTAAACCCCTCTGTCTATGGGTCATTGATTGGCTGAAAAGTTTACTTACTAAAACCACATGCCATTCTCCCCATGAAAATATGGGACTTTGAATCTATGGTATCCAGAACATGTAATAGTTGAGCTTTAGGCAAAGCCTGGCAGTTGCCTACACTCCACACCCCACACCCAGGGAGGTGCAGACCTTGTGAGGAGCCAGGAGTGGCAGAGCTCTAGAAGGATGGGGACAGGAGGGCAGGGACATGGAAGTCAGGTCCCTGTCACTGCTTTCAAAGTCACTGCTTCCAATATAATTTTGGGAGAATGATGGCAGGGCAACTAAAAACTCCCACCATGGCCAGTCTATGTCCCCTTTCCTTCTCCCTGGGAAGACCTGTCTCCCTCTAGTGGATGTTGGTATAATTTTATTATCTATGTGTTGACCAACAATATATAGAATTATTGCATGTTACATGACATTTACATGATTTGTATTTTCTTTCCAACTTTCTGATCAGGGTCTAGGTCTCTGTTACCTCTTTCACCCTGTCTTCAACCTCCTTCACTTGCCCAAATCGTAAAATTACAGGGATATGTTTGGTGTGGGCTTTTCCAGCCTTTTTTTTTTTCCTGCCTTTTTGCCTTTTCTAGGGCCGCACCTGCGGCATATGGAGGTTCCCAGGCTAGGGGTCTAACACGAGATGTAGCTGCCAACCAACACCACAGCCACAGCAACGTGGGATCCGAGCCGCATCTGCAACCTACACCACAGCTCACAGCAGCACCAGATCCTTAACCCACTGAGAGAGGCCAGGGATCAAACCTGCAACAGCATGGTTCCTAGTCGGATTCGTTAACCACTGAGCCACGACAGGAACTCCCTTTTCCAACCTTTTCCTTTGGCCCTGGTGAGCAGAGGATGCTATCCTGAGAAAACTAGATTCCCCCAAAGGACATTTTATCAAATTTGGGTCTTAGTCACTCTAGTAATTCTGATGATAGTTCCCTTTTTGATCTAAATCTCTTGCTGGCTTTGTGTCCTCATCTAAGAGAAGAATTTTTTCCATTGAGAGGATTTTTCCCCAACATTAAATCATCTTTTTGCCTTCTTTCTACCTCTCCACCCTGCCATCTCAAACACACCACAAAGTTTCAGAAAATGAGAGGTCACTTAACTCTCTCCAGATGGGGAGACCTGTCCCACTGCCTGACTCCAGCCATCTCACCAGAGACCTCCATCTGGTAGCAATAATGGTTAGTCCAAAATTCTGCAGACTCCTTCACCTGCTCAGCCCAAGTGGTCTTGGCCGGCTGGATGTGAAAGCACTGCTCTACAGGAAATGGTACCCCAGTGGGCCACAAGACACACAGCACCACAAAGAGTGTTTCTTTTTAACTCTGGTAGATGTGGAGAGTGATCTGCTTTCTCCAGGAAGCCCCTCATGCATTTTGGCTGGTTGGGAGCCTAATAGTAAAGTCTCCAAAATGTTGAGGGCTTTTGACCTTAACTGCCTGTTAGAATTATGGATTTTTCATTATCTATTTCTCTATATTTGGTCTTTGGGGCCCTTTAATTCTTCAGCCATCAGGATAAAAATACATTGTAGAGGTACAGATGGATCACCCATCCTTACCTCTGTTTTAGAGCTACTGTTGCAACATTGCCTAATTCATTAGGAAAGAAATCTTTCTTTTCCTGTGATTTAAGATCTTGTTTCATGGCAAGCCGACTATAATGTGTCTCCACACTGAAGTAAGCACACAGTTTATCATCTAAACTGGGACATTTTTGACAGTGACAAATGCTAAACCATTTGGGGTGCTGGTACAACAGGAGAACACCAGACAGTCCAGACAAACCAGATGCGTGGTCATGGTCACCCTGCTCGCTGTGCACAATCCCTCCCTGAGAAGGAGCTTCCAGAGGAAGCCTTCAGCCAACAGCCTGTGGTGTTGCCCCTGCCAGGACCATCTGCTTGTGTTTGCAGCTCCAGGAAGCCTTGAGATTGGCTAAGTCATACAAAATATATTTGGACACATGTGGGATCTGTAGTCCAACTGCCAGTGTTCTTCCGGTGGAGAAATCTGTACGAGTCCGTGTTATAAATAGAAACTTCATTATCTGAGCACTGTATGTTTCTGCCTTGGCTCAAAATGTAGGAACTGCCATCAACATTTCCTTTCTCTAAGGGAAAGTGTTGGAGACTTTGACAAACACTACTGCCCTCTCGAAAGGGCCAGAGAAAAAATCTTCCATTCTTAGCAACTCCCAGTACGGGCAAGCCTTCATGCAAAGAGGAGTGACTTAAGGGATTAGAAAGACCAGGGAGACACCAATATCCATTAGGCCTCATTTTTCTATTGTTCAAGGGTAATAGCACCCCATGTTCATTAAATGTTTGCATAGTTCATGTGGTGGATTGGTTACCTTGGCTGTTATAACAAATTACCATATACTTGGTTTGAAACAGCAGAAATTTATTCTCTCATTGTTCTAGACGCCATTAAGTTTGAAGTCAAGGCAATGATAAGGTAGTGTTCCCTCCAGAGGTTCTAATGGAGAATCAATTATTTGCCTATTCTAGCTTCTGGGGGCTGTTAGCATCCCTTTACTTTGGCTGAATCACTCTAATCTCTGCCTCCCTGGCCACACATCCCCCACCTCTTCTGTTGGTCTAATCTCTCTCTCTCACTTTTATAAGGACACTTGTCATTTGATTTAGGACCTATCCAGATAATCCAAAATGATCTCATTTCACGATCTTTAACTTTATTATATCTGCAAAGACTCTTTTTCCAAGTAAGGGAACATTCATACATCCTGGGGTTAGAACATGGGCATCTCTTTTGGCGACCACTCTTCAGCCTACTATATACAGAGTAGTTATCCAAATTCTCACGACATAAATCTAGAAGATGAGTACTAGTAACATCATCTCTATTTTTCCAGGGGGGAAATGGGACACACTTCCCCAGGTCACAGAGTTAATGGGTGGAGGAGTCAGGTTTTGCACCTAGGGAGTTAAACTGTAGGGTTTATAGTTGCTTGGTAAAATTATCAGAGCTTATGGGGAAATAGAGCAGACCGCTCAAAATGTATACAACTTGGTGACCCGTGTGCTAAGAAATAAAAATAAAAGCAAATGAATAATTGTTATCTTAGAGAAAATTTGGAATGCCCAGACAGGCAGCTCAGCATGGCTAGAGGATGCCACAGAGGATATTAAAAATGCACAAACAGAACAAAACCAAAAAAGCACAGCACAGTGAAACTTTGGGATACATGGTTTACTGTGTACATGTGTGTGTGTGTGTGTGTGTGTGTCTGTTTTCACCAATTCCAGGAGTCCCTGGCAGAGCTGATCATCTGTGCCTATCGACCCCTCCCACTGTTGGTAGACTTGCAGGACCCCAACTGCACTTGCTGAAGCTTTCACTCGCCCTGTCCCAGAAAAAATAAATAGCTGACATTCAGATTTAACCTTCCAGTTAAAGAGTAACATGAGTAAACCAGCTATAATGCAAAAAATAAATAAATAAATAAATAAATAAATAAATAAATAAATAAAATAAAGAGTAACATGAGTGCCACCATTATATACATCTCTGAAATGTGGCTTATCTCACACATAACTGGTAAATAGGTGAGTCTTACTCAGGTTAATTCAGAAGTCAAATTGGTTCATATTCTATTATTCCTTAGCTGCAGGGAAGTAGAAGAGTTATCTTCTGTGAGAAGGAAAGTTCATCTTCTAAACAGTGGCAGTAGGAGCATTTGCAGATTTGTTTTTTTATTCATTCATTTATTTATAGGGCCACCCCTGTGGCATATGGAAGTTCCCATGCTAGCGGTCGAATCAGAGCTGCAGCTGTCAGCCACAGCCACAGCCACAGCCAAGACGCATCTGAGCCACATCCCCAACCTAATGCAGCTGGCAGCAATGCCAGATTCTTAACCCACTGCACAGAGGCCAGGACTGAACCTGAATCCTCAGAGAGACATCAGACTCTTAACCCACTGAACCACAACAGGAACTCCATGCAGCTTTGATTTTTACGTACGAAGAAATCATCTGAGCTCTCAGAAGGAGACCCTGGCCCTTGCGTGGATCTTGGCTCATGGCAGGTTGTCGTTAAGTGCCCACCTTACAGGCAGCGCCAGGGGCTCAAGGATCTACTTCTACCCACATTGTCTCTGCACCATCTGGTACTACTGCCTTCTTATGTCTATTCTCAACTGGTTCAGAATCTTGAAGGAAAGAGGGGTGAGCGATGAGGCTCTCTCTCACTTTTAACTCTGTGGACAGGTTCTGATGCAGTGAAACTCAACCCAAACCTTCAGTTACAGATGCTCACGGAGAATCCTACTGTGGCAATCACTGCAATCAGAGCAACACTCACTCAGAGACTACTTACTGCTTGTCAGGAATGTTCTAAAACTATTACATGGTCTTTACCTCGAAGGGGATCACAAGATGCCAACTCCAAATATGCCACTGTAACATAAGGACTATTTTGAACTGAAGGCATTTCAGTTCCTGAAATCCCTTAACTGCCTAAAAACGGAGCCTCCCAAAGAACTCGGTTGTCACAAGTCCCCTCTGAGAAGCAACTCTAATCTTCCGGGGGACCAGTCAACACCACACGGAGACACAAACTATCATGTCACCAGTCTATTCTCCTAAGGCCCCAGTTATCTTCCGAAAGAGTCATTTGCTTTTCCCTGGGTGCCCTCCCTGCTCTCCTTTTCCCTTGCCAGGCTAAGTAAATAGACCCCCGATTCTAACCACCCCTTTAAGTTACTCATCTCCAGTGCTCCCATGTGTCTCTGCCATGCATTTGCTACTAACCTTTTGTTTTTTCTCTACTTATTATGTCTTTTGTTAGTCCTATTACAGGACCTCAGCCAGAGAACTTAGGAGAGTAGGGGAAAAAAATGTTTCCCTTCCCAAAAGAATGTTTGTATTTAATCAACTCAGCAAATCACCACAACCCTAGGAAAGTGTTTTCAGCTGAAGAATCTGAGATGTGGAAAGGTTAAGTGGTTCAGCCAAGGCCGTTGTTATGACAAAGGCACAGACTGGAGAAAGAGTCAGGTTCCAGATCTGCAAGGACAGGGGAGGGGAGTTAGGAGTGCATGTATAAAAGAAAAAAAAAAAAAGGAGCTAATACCAAGCTTCTTGAGCAGGTGACAAAGGGAAACTGTAGGCTCAATCTAGATAAATCGGAATAAAGTCCTAAGGGTTCATAAATGCTATCCTGGTGATGCCTAGATAATTGATAGCTGACTAAACATAATGATTTTTTAAGTACCTAGCAACAAAATTAATTCAAACTATTCTTAACTAGAAGAGCAGCCTAAAACAATTTTTAAATTTATCAAAAATGGGCTTCTGATAGAAGAGCTAAAATTTTCCACATGGGTGAAGCGAAATTATCACCCCCACCATTCTTTTATAACTTGATTTTTAATGATCAGATGCCACTTTCAGATTTGGACACAGTCCCACAGAGAACAAAAAGATGAACACTGTTTTGTAGACTAATGATGTGGTTATATTATTATCTCAAATCGTGAGTGGCCTGAACAAACAGGCTCCGCAAGCTCATTATTGGCAGGAAACAGTAACAGACCAACTTTTTAAATGTCAATAAATGTGAAAATCATTATTTTTGGAGGATGTCCCAGAACTTTTAACCAGTTTATAAACAGACCGATACAACAAATTGTCCCACTCATCTTGGCGAATATCGAGTATATAAGGCATCTTGGAGACTGTGTGAGCAAGTAGCTCTACTCAAAGCCAGGTATTCCACGGGTGTTAAAAGGAGTGTTTGTGTGTGTGTGTGTGTGTGTGTGTGTGTGTGTTTGTTTATCTGAAGCAAGCATCTGGTTATACCTGCTTTAAATGGTTTTCCAGCTAAATCCATCGTTGCCATGCTACACAGAGCAGAACTTTTGGATTCTGTTGTGATTTGTATGCTAGAATATATCCGAAGTTATATTTTAGGGAGAACTTCTGCCCTCTGCAGGTATTTTTCTAATTTATTTCAGGTGAAGTAGGCATGCAAGTGGCCGGTATAGAAACACAGATGCTGTCTGGATAAGCATTTGTTTTGTGCCCGCACCATTCTTACTCTTTCTTCTTTCATTTCAGTTCTAATATATCCCAGTTGGTCACATTTATCACTGTTCAGTTGCTATATGTCATTGTTTGAAGAAAGTGAGAATATAAATAAATTGTGAAAGAAATTAAATATATTTTAAAGGCATGACTTGAAAAATACTTATATTTCTTCAAATATAAATTCAACTACTAGTGTAAATATACACACTACATATTGAAACTCCTCCAAAATTTCCATAAGCACTTGTTCTTCCAGGTGAACTAAATTGCTTACTGAATGAAGTTGCCTGTTCCTAGATAACGAAGAATTTAGGTTCTTAGATAACCCACAATTAAAGACTTTGGATACCAAATATTTTCTTTTCCTAAGCAGGAAAATTTCGCAATAGTTACCTTTCCTAAGGAGAGAGCATAGTTTTTTCTGTTTTTTCTGTAAGGCTTAATCTATCTTGAAAAAGAAAAGTGGCATGCCTATTTAAACACACTATTTCTAAATCTGGAGACATCTAACTTCTATGCAGGAAAGGCCAAGAGAGGATTAGTCAGCCTCTCCATGTGGTCTTCCAACTGACAAAAGACTAAACCTTCCCCTCACTTCCATGAGCTTTATACACTGAAGCACATATCTAGCCTTCAGACTATCAGCCTTTTTGCTGGAATCTATAGGCACAAGTTCAACCATTTTCACGAGTACTAACTTTAGTCTTTAAATGAGAACATGAAAGCATTTTTCTCATTATGGAATAAAATACCTCTCTTTGTGTCCCCTCCTCCCACCCCCACCCAGGTGAAGAGTCAGAGAGAAGATCTCTCAAGGGCAGGTAGTTTATTTGGGTGGTGAGCCTAGGACACAGGAATGAGGACTCAGGGAAATTCAGTTCAGAAAACTGGAAAAACTAACCTTCATTATCAAGGTGTTCACTGGGGGCAAAACGAGCTCAATTTACTGGGACATACAAAGAAGCACGAGGGACAGAAGGCTTTGAGCATCTACCCACCAGCTTCTACCTTCCAGTGTACAAGGCCGTCCTGGAAGTTAACTCACCTGTACGTTCAAAACAAATCTGACTAGCATTCATGAGGATGCAGGTTTGATCCCTGGCCTCACTCAGGGGGTTAAGGATCCGGCATTGTTGTGAGCTGTGGTGTAGGTCACAGACGAGGCTCAGATCTGGCATTGATGTGGCTGTGGCATAGACCAGTGGCTA
>PVHT020000105.1:73753-116001 GCA_004024745.2 Catagonus wagneri | reverse complement strand
TACCGCTTACATGTGGAAACTAAAGAGACACAATGAACTTCTTTGAAGAACAGACAATGACTCACAGATTTTGGAAAACCTTGGTTTTTCAAATAAGACAATCTGGGGGGTGGGGGGATGCACTGTGGGTTTGGGACACAAAATCTATTGTATTGACTTATGATCTTTGTACACCTATAACTGAAATAAAATTCATTGTGAATTTAAAAAAAAAAAGAGTATTGATAATAAGGAGCTAAAACCACACAAATGTTTAAGTATCTATTTTGCTTCTTCAGTTTCACAGCTTCTTTAGTTCTAAAAGGCAGATTTATTGGAATAAGCTTTTCGGTGTTTAGAAAGTGTCTCTCAAGAAAAAATTTCCTTGCTCTTGAAAATATTTTTGTTGGAACAACAGAGAATGATACCAGAGAAGTCTGTTTGGAGAAATTGAGTCAGCAACTCTGTACAGACAGAGCCTGAAAGATTTGTGAATTTGGGTAAACATTTATTGAAGGAGAACTAACATTTCAGGGTTCCAGCCTAGTTGGGGGGCGTATTATAAAGAAACATTTATCAGACAATGCTCTCTTTTGTGACTGCAGTTTCTTAAAACATTGAAACAGTGAACTAACTTTTGCACAGGGCACACACGCAATCTTTCCCAGGAGTTATTTGGGCTGGGAGTAGATAATAGTTTCCTTGTGTATTATTTGATAAGACAGGTTTAAAAATAACGGTATGTAATGTGATGTTTGCTTCTAAATGCTCCTGGAGGGGGCAGTAGAGGAAGAATACAACAATAAAGTTGTGGTAGATAGAAAATATGTATTAAAAAATCAGTTCTAACACAGATTTTTCACATAGCTTGTGAAAAACAGATGTGTGGTATGGGTTTGTACCCTAACTTGCAAAAAATTGGAGACTTTATAAATATGTGGATATTTATATATATACTCATAAATATACATGATATTTATTCACCTGTACATATAAAATTGAGATTTTATTTGATATATTTTCAGAAAATAATTCACAAAACACTGAAGATGAGCTATAACCATCATAGTTATTTGGAAGATGTTTTAACCCCTAATCATCAGATGTTCATAATTAAATTATAAACATTATAAAAGTTAAATTATACTATTATAATTATACTATTATAATATATTAGTATATATATACACACAAATATATATATATATATATATATATATACACACACACACTAATATATATATATAGTCTTTTTAGGGCCACACCCACAGCACGTGGAAGTTGTCAGGCGAGGGGCCACATTGGAGCTGTAGCTGCCAACTATTTTTTGCCAAACTATTTTTGCTATTCTGTAGAAACTAAAATTAAAATTTAACCTCTTAGACCTTTTGCAGAATAACTAAATTATGCTCTAAGATTTAGCTTTACTCTGGGTTCATAGTTTCTGAGAATGTAATCTTAGATTCCTTATATATTTCTTAATTTAAGAATGATTAAGTCAAGTCTTTTGTCTAGCTGCTGTGGCATGGGTTCAGTCCCTGGCCCTGGAACTTCCACATGCCACAAGTGCAGCAAAAGAAAAGAACAACCTTTTTGAGTCTGTAATCTTTGCCACTGTCTTCCTTTTCTGCCGTACGCACACACACACACACATAAGAATTCTTTTCTCCATAGAATGTTATAATTATTTTGCTTCAAATATGGCTTAAAGTGTAAAGGACAATACTAGTGATTGTTTATTCTAGTTGGAGGGAATGTATTATATTATTCTCCATGCTTTCTCAAAATTTTAATATTTCACAAAGAACTTTTAATTGAAATATTTTATTTTTGACCCAATCAGATTTATTTAAAAATTAGAAAAATAGAACATAGAATTCCATATACCCTTTACTCAAATTATCAAAAATTAAGACTTTACCACACTACCTTTTCAATTCAGTCTTTCTACACACACACACACATTTTTTATCCTGAGCTATCTGGAGCAGGTTGCGTGTATGATATCTTTTTACCCCTTAGTATTTCAGTGTGCATTTCCTAAAAGTCAAGGATGTTTCTTACAATACATTTACCAAAAATTAATACAAAATTAGGATTGTGTCGACACAATACTAATTGCTAATCAACAAATTATATCCAAGATATTCCAATTGTCTCAATGATGTCCTTTGCAGGGAAAGGAAATTCTGGACCCATTCATTTGCTATCAAGTCTTCTCAGTTGTTTTTAGCTTAGATGCATTTTCAGTCTTCCTTTTCCTGTCATAAACTTGGCATGTTTGATGAGAATAGGTCAGCTGTTTTTGTAGAATATTCTTAAACCTGGTTTTTCAAAAGAATTTTTTAAGGTTTTAGAGGCCATTTTTCTTCTGTTTCTCAAACTACCTTAAAACCACATCTAATTCTGCACTCGCTCCCTCTCCACCAGCCCTAGTTTTCCTCTACATCCTATTTCCACAAAAGTATCACCATTTACCAGTATTTAATCCAGAAACCTAAGAGTTGCCCTCCTCCTCCTCATCCAGCCACCATGAGGACTCCATCATATCTTATAAACCTGTTTCTGTGGTCCTCCCCTCTTCTCCATTCCCAGTGCTATTCCTGAGTCCAGGCTCTCACTTCTGATAGCCTCCATCCTGTTTCCAGTCTCCCCTGCACCTCTACCCCCCACATCCCCCCTCCTCACCATCCTTCATCCCTCTATCCCCCCCCCCAAACCTTTAAATTTAACATATAAATCTTTGGGTATTTCCCTACTGCTTTGGATATTGCAAGGACTGTAAAGAGTTTACAGGATAAATCACAAATGTGATTAAGTTAGGGGAGCTGGCTTTGACTCTCAGCCCACCCGCTATTGCCTCTTATACACTAGTCATAGTGAACTACTTGAAAATTCCCAAACAACCATGTTGGCTTGTGCCTCTGAGCCTCCACATGTATGGATTCCTTTAGCCTTAAATGGGTTCCGCCCTCCCTGCCCACACATGTTTTTTTTTATGCAGCTAACTCTGACTTGGCTATTAAAATTCAGCTCAACTAGCCCCTCTGACATGACTTCTCTACCCCCATGCCCCACCTCTAGCAGAGGGATTCAATTCCTGGCTTCGCTCAGTGTGTTAAGCATCCAGAATTGCTGTGACCTGTGGCGTAGGTTGCAGATGCAGCTCATATCCCACATTGCTGTGGCATAGGCCAGCAGCTTCAATTCAAATTCGACCCCTAGCCTGGGAACTTATATATGCCACAGGTGCCGCCGTAAAAAGCAAAAACAAACAAACAAACAAATAACAAACCAAAAACCCTTCCTACAAAGAAAATCTAAGAACCAAATGAATTTAGTGGCAAATTCTACCAAGTGTTTAATGACAAATTTATATCAATCTTTAGAAACACTTCCAGAAAAAATAGAAGAGGATTGAATGTATTTATCGAACTTATTTTATGAGGCCAGCATCACCCCAAAACCAAAACCAGATGGAGACATCTCAAGAAAACTACAAATACCTGTTATAAATATAGGAGCATAGATAGTGATGATTGTTGTACAAGTCTGTAATTATAATTAAAACTATACAGGGTGAATTTTATGGAATGTGAATTATATCTCAAATTTGTTATAAAAACAATGTTGCAATAAACATCCTTTCCTATGTCTCCTAGTACACAAATTGCACAAATGTTTCTATGTCTGTGGACCTACAATTGGTCAATTTTGCTAAAACATGACAAATTGCTCTGCAAAGTAGCTATATCCATTTGCACTTCCTCCACTGGTGTGAGAAACTTCTAATTTCCTTTATCTTTGTCAATATTTAGATGATCGATTTAAAAATTTTACCTATTTTTAGTTATTTTATTTTTACTTATTTGCTGTGAAGGAGTATTTCGATGCTTTGCATTTCCATGACTTCAAGGAAGATTAAGGACTTTGTAATATTTCTTGACCATTTAGTTCTCATCTTTTGTGTTTCTGTTCATACACTTTGATCACCTTCTATCCAGCTATTGGTTTGCAGGGCAACTGCAATGATGGTAAGAAAGGATCCAGAAGCTTCCCTCCCCAGTAGGGGCAGTAAGTACTCTCAGCCACTTAGGCATGTCAGTGCTTTCTAAACAAGAATCACATCCATTCCAGAATGGAATCTTTGAGGTGAGGTATATGGTTGTCATGACAAATGTCAACATCTCAAAAGATTCCATTGGTTGACCGAACATTTTACCTTTGGATATATTTTGATATATATTATTTAATATATGCTTTATATATATATATATATATAGATAGATAGATAGATAGATAGATACACACAGAACACTTCACCATGAACCCTCCTTTATAGTTCTTACCAAATGTGCTAATTGGAAGAGTTCATCTTTGTTAATTAACTCCTAACTCCATGTCTATCTTCTTTTCCACCATCTGACCACATGTCTCCTTTCTTACTGGCATCCTTAGCACTTATGTTACCTTATGGCAGTCTGCCCCATTGAAGTTTGTGCTCATCCCAAGCACTCAAGCTCTAAAATTGAACTCCCCTCCAGAAGGTAGATTTCAAGGAGATAGGAAATAAAAAAAAATTCATTAGGTGGTGGGTGAAACACTCATGAGGCTAGTTTAAACATCAATTTTAAAAAATGTTGGTCACAATGTATTTATTAAAATAAATCATACACACATAAAAACACAGAGTAGTGAAAACTGTGTCATAGGGAAAATTCCAGATCTGTCCTAAAATTATTTTACATATGTATTCAATTCTATGAGAATTTTAAAGAGCAGATATTTGCTAAAGCTAAGTTTTGATAGAGTAGGCTGGTGATATATGTTTAATAAAATATGGAATGTTTTAAAATGACGAGAAACTCTTGACTGATAAAGCAGCTGAATTGTGAGTAAATATGACATCTCTGGAATGAAGCTTTGTTCACGTGTTTGGATTCAGAGATGCTTTCCTGGGAAGGTGAATGATGTTTATTTGGGGGAATGAAGGCATGAAAAAAGCAAGGTGAACAGCTTAGACAGAAAACTAGAAATGGACTATGCACACTGAACACCTTCTTTAGTTCTAATTTTGCTTTTTTTTAATTTTATGGCTGCACCCATGGCATATGGAGGTTCCCAGGCTAGGGGTCGAATCAGAGCTACAGCTCCCGGTCTACACCACAGCCACAGCAATGCAGGATCCAAGCCATGTCTGCGACCTACACCACAGCTCATGGCAGTACCAGATCCTTAGCCCACTGAGCAAGGCCAGGGTTCGAACCCACAACCTATAGTTCCTAGTTGGATTCATTAACTGCTGCACCATGATGGGAACTCCAGTTCTAATTTTGAACTGAGGAGAAGCTGGTGAGGCTAGACTAAACAAGACTTCACAAATATAAGCTACTGTTGCAGGGAGATCAGAATGGAGGAGCCAAATTCCAAAGCTGCCAAGATCAAAGTGTGGGGGAAGAATTAATCTTAAAGAACAAATTAACACACACAGTACTGGGAAAAGAGAAGAATTTCTCCATCTGAAAGTCAAGCAAATATTTGAACTGAAATTAGCTCATCTTATTCAAAACTTAGTAACCATTAAATTGGAATCAATAGAGGATGTAAAAAAAGATTTTATAAGAAAAAAAGCAGAAAGGTATTATAAAAAATAATGACAGTTAAATAATTCAAGAAAAATACCCCAGAAAAATTTTATATATATTTATATATGTAAAATATATTTACATAATTTATATTATAATACATAATATGTTTATAGGTATATATTTTTATGGCTGCACCTGTGGCGTATCGAAGTTCCCAGGCTAGGGGTCAAGTCAGAGCTGCAACTGCCACATCCACACCAACACTGTATCTGCGTGACCTAAGCCACAGCTTGTGGCAACACCAGATCTTTAACCCACCAAGTGAGGCCAAGGGTTGAACCCACATTCTCATGATACTAATTGGGTTCTTAACACACTGAGTCACAAAGGGAACTCCTCCAAAATATTTTATAATTAAATGAAGTAATTTTATCTGTAAAATGTAACCTCGAAATAGATATATAAGAATTTAGGGGAGAAGAGTCTAACTCAGGACATAAGTGGAGGGGGAAAAGTATTCTCACAGAAACAAAGGCCATGTTGTAAACAGTGCAAAGAAAATAATCATCCAGAATTCCCATTGTCATGCAGCAGAAACAAATCTGACTAGGGACCATGAAGTGACAGGTTTGACCCCTGGCCTCACTCTGTGGGTTAAGGATCTGTCATTGCCTTGAGCAGTGGTGTAGGTCACAGACACAGCTTGGATCTGGTTTTTATGTGGCTGTGGTATAGGCCAGAAGCTGTAGCTCCAATTATACCGATAGCCTGGGAAACTCCATATGCCTTGGGTGTGGCCCTAAAAAGCAAAAAAAAAAAAAAAAAGGAAAAGACGAGAAGCATTGCTGAAAACACGGTAAGGACCATGAAGGACAAGACTGAGGTAACTTAGAAAGACTTAAAAAGAGATCAAATATAAGCATAATTGGTGTCACCAAAAAGAACCAAAATAATAGAAGAAAATATTTAAATAAATGTTTTAATGTAATTTTTCATGACGCTATAGATTGAAAAGCAGACTATGTCTGTAGGGAAATTAAGACAACCAAAGGAGTTATATAATAGTAAAGTTACTGATTTTCAAATAATACTGATTTCCAAAGTTAATGATTTCCAAAGATAAAGAAAGGAAAAATAGTCAATTAACCTTTCTGGAAGAAGAAAAAGTCCAGCTCACCTTAGCCTTTTCCACAACAATACTAGATAACAATGGAGCTCTACCTATAAAATCCTTGAGGAAAACACTGTGTCCCAAAAAAATTACACATTGGCAAATTTAACTTATAGTGTCAGAAATGTCTTTTTAACATGAAAGAACTCAAGAAATATGATTCCCTTCTTTAAGAGACTAACAAAACCTGAATGTCAGTTCAACCAGAAATGAATAGAGAAGACATTGCAGTGTGCACTGAATTTATTTAAATATAGGGCCAAGACATAAAGGAAAGTGGGAATGATTGCTACAGAACTGAAAGTAAATGTTACTAACCTTGTAAGCATAAAAACTATACATATATTAACCCATACAATTAAGAAATGAGGAAAGTAATATGAGTACATTGATTTTTTTATTGTTAAAACCTAGGGATCAATAAGTCATCAAGTTATATAAACAAAAAGGTGTAAGAGTTTTACTAAGGAATTTGATCAACTAAAATCATATGGAGAATGAGAGTGGGATTAATAGACATAAACAAGTTTCATCTTTGTTCACAGCTGGTGATCAAAAGATTTAAAGTTTTAGAGAGTAAATACATTACAAAAAGTTACAGTCATTTAAATCATAATCACAACAGGTATATAAACCTTTCATAAGAAATACACACACACACACACACACACACACACACACAGAGAGAGAAAAAACCCACCACATCAAACACACACAAAGAAAGTAAGGAAAAAATACTAAATAATAAAAGATTTAAAGCAGTAACAAAAGAAATCACAATATCAAATATAGAACAAAATTAATACCAAAAATCTGTTTTGTAAATTAATCAAAATGGATTGAACTCACTTATAATGAGAAAGGAATCTGGTTAAATTACAAATAAAACCAAGAAATATGCTACATACTAGAGTTATTTATAAAAAAAAATCTAAAAGTTTGTAAATAAAAAGATAAAAAAGTATACCAAGAAAATGTAAACAATAACAATAGCAAAATATTAGGATTTGGGATCTTAATTCAGATGATTAGGAGTTTACCTTTGAATTAAGCTTTAAAACATTACCTGTGGCTTTTTAAAGTATCACATAATGAGAAAGTTTATAATCCATAATGTAAATAAAATAATTATAAAAATCTATGCTGCAAGAAGAATTTTAAGATGTCCCCCAATATTCCCATTTCTTAGCATCTTTGCCTTGTATAAATCCCTCTTTTTTTTTTTTTTTTGTCTTTTTGCCTTATCTAGAGCCGTACTCGTGGCATATGGAGGTTCCCAGGCTAGGAGTCTAACAGGAGCTGTAGCTGCCGGCCTTTGCCCCAGCCACGGCAACATGGGATCCGAGCTGCGTCTGCAACCTTCACCACAGCTCACGGCAATGCTGGATCCTTAACCCACTGAGCAAGGCCAGGGATCAAACCCGTAAACCTCACAGTTCTTAGTCGGATTCATTAACCACTGAGCCACAAAGGGAACTCCTAAATCCCTCCTTATAAAGCTGAAAAATCAAGGATACAGGCTGAAGCTCTGAATCTGATGGGATGTGATTATGTTATACAATACAGCAAAAGGGATTTTACAGATGTCATTAGGTTACTAATTACATTGACTTTGAGTTAATCAAAAGGAAGATTACAAATGCACCTGGTGTAATCACATGATCCCTCTAAGCCTGTGTCCTGATGTTGGAGACAGAAGTCAGATATTTGTAATGTGAGAAGGCCTGTGACAGGGTCACAGAACAAGGAACTGTAGGCAGCTTCTAGAAGCTGAAAGTTGCCCTCAAACAGAGCCAGCAAGAGAACACCTGGCTTGAGTCTTTCAGCCTCAAGGACTGAATAATACCAACAACTTAAATGACCTTGGAAGAAGATCCTGAGCCTCCAGTGAGAGCACAGTTCACAGGACACCTTGCTCCCAGCCATGTGAGACCTTAAGCACATCCTGACTTTCTTGACCCACAGAACCCTCAAATAATAAATGTGTGTGGTTTTTTTTTTGTTACACAGCAATCAAAAATTTTTGTTATGCAGCAATCAAAAAACAATGTAATAATATTTTTTGTTACACAGCAATCAAGATTATTAATTACATAGTAGCATCAAAACATAAAGACAAAGTTATGGGAAAGTTACTGGTTCACGTACTAATACAAAATTCTCTTTTGCAGCATTAGTAGTAGAAGGCTTTCATTCACCTGTCAGCATGTCTTCAAGCAGTATGAGGGCAAGTGAGAATTTAAGATATACTTCAGACAGAGGTAAGTGTGTGTATATGTGTATGGGAGAAAGAAACCCAATATCTATCTCTAGCCCTGAAAAAAGTTGTATTTCTTTTCCTAGTGCCCACAAAAAGGTATACTCACAAAAGATAACCCTATGTTAGGCTATGTATTTCTGCATAAATTCCAAAATTCCTATAAAAGAAAGATTCTCTGATCACGATGAAAAAAAATCAAAAGCCTGTGATATTTTTGAAACCAAAAATTCTACCATTTTCACATAAAGTCCTGTTGAAAACAATTCTTAGATTAAAGAGAAAATTAATACAAAATTATAGAATGTTGATAGCACTACATACCAGAACCCATAACATATAGCTGAAAGAATGTATAGAGAAAAAACCATAGTTTTAAATACCTATAATTTTGAACCAGAAAGGATGGTAATAATTGAATCAAGTATCCACAAGGAGAAGTTAGGGAAAAAAAAAAACCTCAAATCTAAGGAAGGCAGAAGGAAAGAAGGCTTACATAAAAGTGAAGCTACATCTCCAAATTTGATAAAAGAAAAATAGGACTATTGATTAAATTCAAAATGTGATACTTTCTCCTTATGAGGACACTTCACTTCTGTGATGACACTTCACTTCTGTGACATATTTTCCAAAAGCTATATTTACATTAAAATCAGGAGGAAAATATTAGATAAATGCAAGCTAAGGAGCATTCTACAAAATATCTGACTAGTACCAATTTCAAAATAATAAAATTCATGGACAAGGAGAGTTTACAAAACAATTATAGAACAAGCAAATGAGAAATGACAGCTAAATTCAATGTGGGGTCCTGGAAAATGAAAAAGACATTAGTGGAAAAATAAATTTTACAGTTTAGTTGACACAAATAAACCAATTTCAATTTCTCAATTTCAACAATGTGCCATGCTTATATAAGATGAGAATTATCTATTTTTGCAACTTTTCTGTAAATCTAAAATTATTCAGAACTAAAGATATTAATTAAAAAATACAGAAGACCTAGAAAACTTAAACAATTAAAGTGAAAAGAGGTAAAAATAATTATCAAAGTTCTACCTCCTCAAGCAAACAAAAACATACCAGTTTTTATAAGGGAATTTTACCAAACATTTCAGTAAGTGATTACTCCAATTCTAATTAAATCACCCTGATAGCAGAGAAATTTCTTTTTTTTCCCTTTTTTTTCTTTTTTCCGTTATACCCAGCTGCACAGCGTGGTGACAGGGTTACACATACATATATGGATTCATCACAAGTAGTTAGACTTAGTTCCCAGTGCTATACAGTAGGATCTCCTTGCTTTTCCAACCCAGAGGCAACAGTCTACAACTATTAACCCCAGATCCCCTACCATCCCACTCTCTCCCCAACCCTTTTGGCAACCACAAGTCTGTTCTCCAAGTCCTTGATTTTGTTTTCGGCATAAATGTTCATTTGTGCAGTTTATTAGATTCCAGGTATTAGTGATATCATATGGTATTTGTCTTTCTCCTTCTGAATTACTTCACTCAGTATGAGGGTCTCTAATTCCATCCGTGTTGCTGCAAATGACATTATTTTATTCTCTTTTATGGCTGAGTAGTATTCAATTGTGTATATATACTGCATCTTCCTAATCGCATCATCTGTCGATGGACATTTGGGTTGTTTCCATGTCTTGGCTATTGTGAATAGTGTTGCAATGAACATGCATGTGCAGGTATCTTTCTCAAGGAACATTTTATCTGGATATATGCCCAAGATTGGGATTGATGGGTCATATGGTAGTTCTATGTATAGTTTTCTAAGGTACCTCCATACTGTTTTCTATAGTGGTTGTACCAGCTTACATTCCCACCAACAGTGCAAGAGGGTTCCCTTTTCTCCACACCCCATCCAGCAACTGCTTTTAGTGGACTTGTTAATGATGGCCATTCTGACTGGTGTGAGGTGGTATCTCGTAGTAGTTTTGATTTGCATTTCTCTAATCATCAGTGATGTTGAGCATTTTTTCATGTGCTTGTGGCCATCTGCCTTTCTTCTTTGGAGATCTGTCTGTTTAGGTCCTTTGCCCATTTTTCAATGGGGTTGTTGGTTTTTTTTGCTGTTGAGCTCCATATATTGTTTATATATTTGAGATTAAACCCTTGTCAGTTGCAACATTTGACACTATTTTCTCCCATTTTGTAAGTTGTCTTTTCATTTACTTTTTTGGTTTCCTTTGCTGTGTAAAAGCTTGTCAGCTTGATTAGGTCTCATTGGTTGATCTTTGCTTTTATTTCTGTTGCTTTGGGAGACTGACCTGAGAAAACATTTGTAAGGTTGATGTCAGAGAATGTTTTACCTATGTTTTCTTCCAGGAGTTTGATGGTGTCTTGTCTCATATTTAAGTCTTTAAGCCATATAGAGTTATTTTTTGTATATGGTGTGAGAGTGTGTTGTAGTTTCATTGATTTGCATGTAGTTGTCCAAGTTTCCCACCAATACTTACTGAAAAGACTGTCTTTTTACCATTTTATGTTCTCGTCTCCTTTGTCAAAAATCAGTTGACATCTGGGTTTGTTTCTGGGTTCCCTATTCTGTTCCATTGGTCCATATGTCTGTTTTGGTACCAATACCACACTCTCTTGATTACTGTGTCCCTGTGATATTGCCTGAAGTCTGAGAGAGTTATGCCTCCTGCTTGGTTTTTGTTCTTTAGAGTTGCTTTGGCAATTCTGGGTCTCTTGTGATTCCATATAAAATTTTGGAGTGTTCCAGTTCTGTGAAGAATGTTTTGGGTAATTTGATAGGGGTTGCATTGAATCTTTAGATTGCTTTGGGTAGTATAGCCATTTTTACAATATTAATTTTCCAGCCCATGAGCATGGAATATCTTTCCATTTCTTTGTATCTTCTTTGATCTCCTTGATTAATGCTTTGTAGTTTTCTGCATATATGTCTTAAACCTCCTTGGTCAAGTTTATTCCCAGGTGCTTGATTTTTTGGGGTGCTATTTTAAAAGGTAAAGTATTTTGGTATTCTTTTTCTAATATTTCATTGTTAGTATACAGAAATGCGATCGATTTCTGAAGGTTAACCTTATATCCTGCTACTCTGCTGAATTTGTCTATGAGTTCAAGTAATTTTGGGACTGAGTCCTTGGGGTTTTCTATATAGAGTATCATGTCATCTGCATAGAGTGACAGTTTTACTTCTTCTTTTCCTATTTGGATGCCTTTTATTTCTTTTGTTTGTCTGATTGCTGTAGCTAGGACTTCCAACACTATGATGAACAATAGTGGTGAGAGTGGGCATCCTTGTCTTGTTCTGGATTTTAGTGGGAATGCTTTCAGCTTTTCTCCCTTGAGTACTATATTTGCCATGGGTTTATCATAAATGGCTTTTAGTATGTTAAGGAATGTTCCCTGTATTCCCACTTTGGTAAGAGTTTTGATCAAGAATGGATGTTGGACTTTGTCAAATGCTTTTTCTGCATCTATTGAGATGATCATGTGGTTTCTTACTTTTCTTTTGTTAATGTGGTGTATGACGTTGATTGATTTCTGTATGTTGAACCATCCTTGTGCACCTGGGATGAATCCCACCTGGTCGTGGTATATGATCTTTTTGATATGTTGGTGGATTTGGTTGGCTAAGACTTTGTTGAGAATTTTTGCATCTATATTCATCAACGATATTGGCCTGTAGTTATCTTTTTTCGTGGTGTCTTTGTCTGGTTTTGGAATTAAGGTGATGTTGGCATCATAGAATGTCTTTGGGAGTGTTCCTTCTTCTTCAACCATTTGGAAAAATTTAAGGAGGATGGTATGAGTTCCTGTTTGTATGTTTGGTAGAATTCACCTGTGAAGCCATCTGGTCCTGGACTTTTGTTTGTATGGAGTGTTTTGATGACATACTCAATTTCATTCTGGTGATTGGTCTGTTCAGTTGATCTGTTTCTTCCTGAGTCAGTTTTGGCAGGGTGTATGTCTCTAAAAAGTTGTCCATTTCTTCTAGGTTATCAAATTTGTTGGCATAAAATTGTTCATGGTTTTTTGTATTTCTGTAATCTCCGTTGTGACTTCTCCTTTTTCAGTTCTTATTTTGTTCATTTGGGTTTTTTCTCTCCTCTTCTTGGTGAGTCTAGCTAGAGGTTTGTCAATTTTGTATCCCTTTTCAAAGAACCAGCTCTTGGTTTTATTGATTTTTTCTATTGTATTTTGAATCTCTAGTTTATTGATTTCCTCTCTGATCTTAATGATTTCCTTCCTTCTGCTGACTTTAGGGTGTTTTTGTTCTTCTTTTTCTAATTAATTCAGGTGATGGGTTAGGTTGTCAATTTGAGATTTTTCTTCTTTTTTTGAGGAAGACCTGTAATGCTATGAACTTCCCTCTGAGCACTGCTTTTGCATCATCCCATAGATCTAGAGTGGTTGTGTCTTCATTCTCATTTGTCTCAAGGTATTTTTTAATTTTCTTCTTGATTTCCTCATTGACCCAATCGTTTTTTAATAGCATGTTGTTTAGTCTCCATGTGGTATGTTTTTTCTCATCTCCTTTCCTGTGGTTGATTTCTAGTTTCATGCCTTTGTGGTCAGAGAAGATACTTGGAATAATTTCTATACTCTTAAATTTGTTGAGGTTAGCTCTGTGCCCCATTATGTGATCTCTCCTTGAGAATATTCCATGTGCACTTGAGAAGAATGTATATTCTGATATTTTTGGATGTAATGTCCTGAAAATGTCAGTTAGGTCTAACTTTTCTATTGTGTCATTTAGGGTCATTTAGGGTCTCTGTTGCCTTACTGATTTTCTGCCTAGAGGATCTGTCCATTGATGTGAGTGGACCAGAAAAATTTAAAAAGCACTAATACTCTTTCCCATGAAGTAAATAATTTAAAAATAGTATAGTTTTGTTATAATTTTAATATACTTATTTCTTTCTATTTTCTAATAATATTGGATGGAATGTCCAGAAATGGCAAATGATAATAATAATAATGGTCATCTTTGTCTGTTCTTTAATTAGAATGTGTCTAGTAATTTCCTTATTACACCTGGTCAGGTTTTCACATGGCACACCAAGAAACTGATGGCCTATCTATATTAAGAATTGCTATCAAGAATAGATTTAAATTTTTATTAGAAATTTTTGCCTTAATAAAAATTATACTGTTTTAGCAATTAGTGTTGAAAATCATATTATGGGTTCTCTTTTTCTACCTTCCTTGGATGTTTGGAATAAGTATCACCTGGTTATGATTCACTCTTCTTTTCCTTTTATTTTGTGCCCACAGCATGTGGAAGTTCCCAGGCCAGGGACCAAACCTGAGCCACAGCAGTGATAACACCAAATCCTTAACTGCTGGTTCATCAAGGTACTCCCTGATTCATTTCTTTTTAATACGGCTCTCTATTGTTTGCTTATCTTTTAGCCGCGTGGTTCAGAATTTTTTTTTTTTTTTTTGCTTTTTTAGGGCTGTACCCATGGCATATGGAGGTTCCCAGGCTAGGGGTCCAATTGGAGCTACAGCTTCTGGCCTACACCACAGCTACAGCAATGCAAGATCTGAGCAGTGACTGCAACCTACACCACAGCTCATGGCAAAGTCAGATCCTTAACCCACTGAGAGAGGCCAGAGATCAAACCCGCAACCTCATGGTTCCTAGTCAGATTTGTTTCCATTGCACCACGATGGGAACTCACTGGTTCAGTAATATTTGTATTGGATTTGTCTTAAGTTTTCTTGTGTGTGTATGTGTATGCATGTGCTATCGTTGTGGGGCTTTGCCATGAAGGTCATACAAATATTTAGACTTTGGAATATCGTCCACCAAAGAGGTAAGAGTTCATTCCCTTTTAACTGTCTCCTTCTTCTCCCTAACTAGAAAGTAGTATCCATATTCTACAGTCCACTGTCAAATGGCACCATGTGGTAAGTGATTTTCAATGGGGATATTAATATAACTGAAATATCTTGCAGAATAAACAAACTTGTTCAGGATCTCCATTGTGAGCCTGTCTTAATTAATATTTGCATTTGTGTGGTTGTAAGGAAACAAGGGTGGGATGATTGAAAACTCTCTCTAACTTTTTCTTCCCAGCAGAGTATATTCTTACTCATCTTAGGTTGTAAATAGTTGTACATAGAAAAAAAGGACACAGTCAAATGATTCATGGGACAAAAACCAAACTTTCATGTAGAGTTCTTGATTTGAGCCCAAATTGAGTTCTTACCAGAAATCAGACATATCTGGACCACTCCAGATGAGATAGAACTCCTGGGATAGCAGAGCCTGCAAGAGAAGAACACATATTGTGTGAAGAGATTTTCAAGGGGCATAAGTGTGATTCAAGGACAGTGGGCTAGAAGATGGGGACGAGTCTCACTATAGCACAGTCCCAGCTACTAAGTTTGTCATAAGCAAGCCATGAATACAAGAGTAAGTAAAAACTGAAAGAACTTCAATGACAGTGTAGTTGTACAAAGTGTAGTTGTACTGGTTCTGGTGTTTTCGCAGTAGCAGAAAATAATTAAACTAGATTTGGAAGCAGGGAGGTGATATTATGCTGGGCTCAGCCTTCAGCTCTCTCAGAATCTGGCCTTGGCAAGGTTGGTAGGGACAGAAGAGAATCAGCAACAGTGTCACTGCCTTCTGTAAGGCACCAGCAAGGACTGGAACCTAAAAGTTTGGATATTTGGGTATTCATGCCATCAATTCAGATACCCCATCTCTCTGCACATTTGACATTTTGCTATCGTCGGAGGAAGGAGACATTCTAGTGAGCTAGAGATGAAGGGAAAGGTATAGACTCACACAGTATTTTAGAAGGTCAAGTCCATGGCTCCTTTGAGAGAATTCCCAGGATAGTTTGGGAATCACCAGAGGGAAGTTCTAATTCCCTCAGAACAATGATAATTATGATAATACATTTCCCTCTGGCTAAGGTTGGCATAAGTAACATACATGATATGTATGTGATTTGAAACATCTGAGATTTAAGAAACAAATCAGGTTGGCACAACTCCAATTCTTCTGGCCAAGGATGATGAGAGATATTGAACAAAAATGTCAGTGATATAAGATATATATATATAAAGCAGACAGATAGCCTAGAGGAGAAAGCCAAAATAATAAATATGGAAGGTTCAGACCCACCAGACCAGCCTTAGAACTCACATTATGAAATATATTACAAAGTACAGATTTCCAGGGTTGTGACAATTTGATCATTTGCTGTGGGGGTTTAAATGAAGAGCTGTAGTGATAAGGAGAAACTGAAAATGATATAAAAAAGAATCTATCCCTATACTAGAAGGTAAAGCCAGGATGTTACCTATTCTCCTCAGAGGTACCACTGAAGAATTTCTGGGAAACACTGGTAAGCATTATATATATTTCGAACAATAACAGAAAGCCTAATTGGAAAAAGCAGGTGAAATTCCCAGCTAATTCCTATAACTCCCTAGACTGACACCACTGGAGAATGAGTTTATACATATTAGACAATTTTTATTGCTTACTCTCCTCTTGTAACTCCCAAACTATCCTGGGAATGCTTTCAAAGAGGCCATGGACTTGACCTTCTAAAATACAATGTGAGTCTGTACCTTTCCCTTCATCTCTAGTTCACTAAAACGTTTCCTTCCTCTGACAATAGAAAAATATCAAGCATGCATTGGCTTTTAGAGTTAGATAAGCCATAGTGATATCTAAGGAACAGGTGAAAGCATGCTTAAAACAAGGAAGGGATACTGCTGTAAATCAGTGAATCAGCACAAATATGATGCTAAAGTAACATAGGCAGAACAACAAATTTGGCTCCATGAAACAAGAGATGCTAACTAACATAGGGGAAGTAGCAGTGCATGATATTATAGAGCAACTAAATGACATTTATTGCTGCTCAGGCAAGCTGTAAGATTAAAAGGGCTTCTCAATTCTGGCTGTACATCAAAATCTCTTGGAAGGCTTTTTAAAAAAATTTTTATGCACAATCTTGAATACAAACCTATTAAATCCAAATCTCTGCAAGTGTAACCCAGGAATCAAAATCAGTATTTTTTAGCCTCTTAATGTACTGCCAGTGTTAAGAACCATTAATTTAGATATTAAGGATTACAAATTGATTTCCAAGGATCAAGCCCAGGTGGAATGTGTTCTATGAGAAAAGTTCCCTTTGACTCAATAGTACTAGTGAATCGTTGCTTAAATCAGACAGAATGTTCAGTTAGTCACTGTCCAGAGAAATGGAGGACTAGCAGATTTCTGGCCAAATTGAATAAAAATGGCAACACGGGCAAAAATGTCTTTTAAGAATAGATGAATTGGAGTTCCCTTTGTGGTTCAGTGGTTAACAAATCAGACTAGGAACCATGAGATTGCGGGTTTGACCCCTGGCCTCGTTCAGTGGGTTAGGGATCTGGTGTTTCCGTGAGCTGTGGTGTAGGTTGCAAATGTGGCTCAGATCTCATGTTGCTGTGGCTCTGGTGTAGGCCAGCAGTTGCAGCTCCAATTAGACCCCTAGCCTGGGAATCTCTATATGCCATGGGTGTGACCCTAGACAAGGCAAAAAGACAGAACAAAAAAAAAAAGAATAGACGAATCACCAATACAGTTCCATGTTACAGTGAGAACTGTCAGCCATATAGAAGGTTTATGCTCCCCAAGTGACAATAATGTACAATGTATTAATAAGTAAGATAGCAAAGAATTAGTCTCTCAAGATTAGATCATGTTTGGTGTGGTTAGGAATCAATGGTAGATATGAACATAAATGTTTTAAAGAAAGGAGACAGTCTCCTGAACCTCTTAGTCTGAACACAGCCCAATGAAGAGGTGTTAAACAAAGATCAATGTGCTGATTCCCAGGAAGGTCATGGCAGGGTGTTTACGCCTGGTGGCGAGATGCCAATTTTTTAGTTCAGCTCCTGAATCAGGAAGTTTCTCTGCTTATCTCAGTCAGTTTGGGCTGGTTTAACATGGTACCACAAAACAGGTGGCTGAAACAACAGAAATGTATTTCACACAGTTCTAGAGGCTGGTAAGTCCAAGATCCAAGTATGTCAGATTCAGTGTCTGGTGAGATTCTTCTTCCTGGTTTTCAGACAGCCATCTTCCCCTGATATCCTCACAGCAGAGAGAGCAATTGAAAGCAAGCTCTATCACATCTTTTTGTACCAAGGCTCTAATCTCATCATAGGATTTCACCCTCATGCCCTCATCCAAACCTAATTACCTCCCAAAGACCCCACCTTCTAAAATCATCACATTGGTGATTAGGGTTTCAACATAGAAATGTCTGAAAATTCAAATATGCAATCCACAACACAGACTTAATAGACAGGCATATAGGACTATTCGCCAGGATACCTGTCACACCCCATACAGGCAGAACGTAGATCTCACAGGGCATTTAATGTGGGAGTCAGCAGAGCATCACTGAGCAAAGACAGAAGGGCTGTTTTTTAGAGCGATAAGTAATCAGGATGGAGCATTTGCCTATTCACTAGAGGAACAAGTCCCCTCTGATGTATAATTATTATGCTGCAGTACATAAATGATAACTTTTAACTATTTCAGAAATAGAGGCTAAGAATTTCTGTGAACACCAATAATAAGCCAGATACAAGAAAGTGACATTACAACAGCGGCTGGCATGAACAAGAGTGGGATGCACAGAAGAGAAGTGATGATACTCTATTAGGCCTTCTCCAGTTCTCCTGTTTTTTTTTTCTTTTTTTTTTTTGAATAAAGAACTGGAAATTCTTAGTGGAGTCCCACTGATCATTTATAAGTTTAAATAATCATATTAGCTATACATTGACTTCTGCATGGTTCTCATTCTATAGTAGTGTTAGTTTGGAGTTTTCTTCAGTAAGGCCTGACTTAAGTCATCTTGCTAGCATCTTTAATAAGTAGATTACACACTGAGTAGAGTGCACTTAACAGAGTGGTGTATAGAAGTGCACTTGGTAAACAGAATTCCTAACACAATTTCATCTTGACACACTAATTACATAAGCATCATGGTTGACTGTAAAAGGCTAGCATTTAGTACTGCGTGTGGGTTTAAATTACAGTTTATATGGTCTTGACATTTCTACGAACACTTGGGTTTATATTCCAAGTCCAGTTTGGTCCAGTTTGGTCCCTTTGGTCTCTGTAAAAGACAGATTTATTTACACAGTGTTATGATTCCCACAAGTCTGTTATCATTGATTCTTTTCTTTCTCCTGGTATGTATAGGCACAAACAGCTGACAGCCTATGGGACGCATACTCAGGTGTTATAAGTAACCAAGCCATAATCCTGGCCGTGAACTCCAGGTATAATAAGCTTTAATGCTATCTTATTTCACTGATTGAATATCTATAAAATGCAATTGATACATACCACAAATTTGAAACAAAAATTTACTCCAAATTCTACCATCCTAATTCAGCAACTATTAATTCTTTCTCGTGTTCTTTTTCAAGCTTTTTTATTTCATGGATAGGTAGATAAGCTAATTATTGCAGAATCAAAATCAGATTATACAATCAATTTTCTATACTAGTTTTCATTTTCACTTTGTCTTAATTTTTAATTTTCTGTAAAATCCTATTTTTATTTTAATGGCAGCATAATGTTCCCAAATTTTGCCCTTTTCTAAATTATATATTTTACCAATATTATGTATGGTAATCACCTTTGTACATAAGACTGCATCTCCTCTGAAATAATTCTTTGAAATACGCTTCTGAGAATGAGGTTACTGATTTGGTGGCAGGCAGCCATGAAAATGCACTGCTGTGGGGGACCCTCATGGATCAATGGCTCCTGTGTAGATCTACCAGCACAGTCCCTGAGGCCTCACTCCCTGCAGGCTACTCCCACTGATGCCCAGCATGGTAGGATGAATAATTCCAATGGGTGACTTTGGCTTGAGGAATCCCCATCACCCAGGCTGAACCTTCTTTAGAACTTGCTGCAATCCATACTCTTCTTACCAAACTCTCTTTCCTTCCTGCTCAGCTTCTCTTAGAAATCTTGTACTTTAATCTTGATTTAGCATCTGCTTCCCCTGAAGCCAAGGTAACAAAGATGGAATGAATCGTCTTAGAACTTTTTTTTTCCTTTTTAGGGCAGATCTTGTTGCATATGGAATTTCCCAGGCTAGGGGTCATATCAGAGTTGCAGCTGCGGCCATAGCCACAGCCACAACAACACAGGATCTGAGCCATATCTTCGACCTACACCATAGCTCATGGAAATACCAGATCCTTAACCCACTGAGCAAGGCCAGGGATCTAACCCACACGCTCATGGATATTAGTTAGATTCGTAACCCGCAGAGCCACAACAAGAACTCCCCCTTCTTAGAATTTTTGATAGTACCAATTTATTCTCCAGAAGCACTGCACTAATAAGTGTTTCTTCAAAGCCCAGTCACCTAGAATATCTACATATCTGTATACACATATAGAAGATATGGATATACATGTACATATATACATATGTATACATAGATATATGCAAGCAAAATTTTGCTTATTATATCATTTTACAAAGTTCATGGAAAGGCAGATCCAGGCTTAGGATCACCTACTTTGTATTTTAATTTGATTTTTGGGGTCTATCTCCATGTGTTAAAAATCTCCCACATAATAATTTTTATTGTTTAAAATTTTTTTCAGACTTTGCTTTTCACATATTGGCCAATTATTATTTGGTACATAAAATTCCACTCACGTGGAATTCCCACTGTGGTGCAGTGAATCTATGGTATGTCTGCAGCACCAGGACACAGGTTTGATCCCCAGTCTGGCACAGTGGGTTAAAGGATTCAGCATTGCTGAAACTGTAATGTAGTTGGCAGGTGTGCTGGGATCTGATCCCTGGCCAACCCCATGGGGTAGCCAAAAGAGGGGAAAAAAAAGATTCATACGTACTATATTTGCATATATACCTGTACAATTTAATAATATCAATAAATTTTACTTGTTTATATTAAGCCCATATAGTAGCTTACTTCTTTTTTTTGACTAATTTAGATTTTGTTAATTATGATGTTTCTGCTTCCCCATTTCTTCTCTTTTAAATGTTTAAACTTGCCATGGTTGTCATTATACTTATTTCCTCTTTTCCTATTTTTTATTAAATAATATATTCATTATGCTTATTTCCCTCATTTCTCTAGTTACACTTTTAGTCCTTTTAAAATCTTGTTGTATGATATTTGTTATTTTTCTTTTATTTTAAAGGAAAAAACTCTCAATGGTATTCAGATATTTTTAAGTACTTTGAATTTTCTAATTTTTTAAAATAGTTTTCATTGTGATTAAAGAATAAAAGATATATTTTTATGTATTGAAATTTTCTATGGATAAATATTTGACAGCATGCCATAGTTACAAGATAATCCTTGTTATCTTATTTAATACAATGTATTTAACTACTTTACTAGCTATCCCTTATTTTGCAGAATTTTTATTTTTACCTATCATATGCTAATAATTGAGTGCTTATGTTTCTCCTATAGCTATTTCTATTTCTCCTGATAGCTTTAATTTAATAATTTATATCTTTTAATAATTATTTGTAATAATCTTTCATTTTTTTTCTATGTTCTTTGTGAAATTTCATATAACCATGCTTTTTATTATTTTATAATAATTGTATATGTATCTTAATATTCTGTCGTTTGAGTTAAACTTGTATCATATTAATACAGCCCTCTTGATTTATTTTTGATCATGTTTACTGTAATTTTCCCATGCCTTTATTAGGAGGTATCTATTTTCCTTAATTCAATTGTGATTCTTAAAATTATACTTGTAAAAATTTTGCTTATTGGTCCTATATAATACTTATTGCTTCATGATTGAAAGAAATAAAAAAATTAGTACATTTGGTTTATCCCTACTTCTCACTTCACTCCAATATTTGAAACAAATACTTAGCTCAAAAATTGAGAAAATCACATAGTAATTTTTGAGAAATCCTGATTTTTTCTTCTCAAGTTTCTTTCTATACCACCTGGTTGTACATTCTGGAATATAAGAAAGGATTTACACTGCAGTACTTAATTCTAAGATGTCACTGGCTATAAAACACATTAGTAATTTAATAACTGCTCTTTTGAAAAAAATACATTTAGACCAAATAATGTATTCCTCCTGATCACCACCCGTGTTGACCCATAGATTTGCATGGGACTTTCTTCTTTAGTATTGCCAATATTTTACCTTCAGCCTTCTTGACATTTAAATTTTAAAGCTTCTTTTTCCATCAGCACTCAGCATGGCATCAGAGTGTCATGCTACTTTCCTGGTCCCTGTTCATGACCTGGACCATTTTAGCATTTTTAGGACTGACATGATTTCAAAGTACATTAAGGGACGTTATTTTGTATAATATCAAAATATTAATTTTATATTTTCCTAAAACAAATTATACATTCTTATAAATCCACCACTGAAAAATAGTATTGGGCGCTTTTGATAGGCAGCTGTTTAGAGTGTGATAATCCATTTTCCCATGAATAAGTCAAATCAATCTTCCCAAGATATGAAAACTATCTAACATACTCTAAGAGATTCCATTTTGAACAATGGTATTAGATATTTAGAGCTTCTTGTCCAGCAGAGGAAAAAGACTCTTAGTTCGGCACAAGATTCCTACCTTACCAACTATATTGCTATCTTTAAAAAAATGTAATTATTTTCACCTCAGAAAATCCAGATCACACTTAACAAAGGCAATGTAGCTATGTCACAACTTATCTTTCTAGCTGGGGTTTATTTTGCCATCAATTAGAAGATGTATCCCAATATCAGAAATATTAAATGCTAGAAATAGAAAAAATGAAGTAGTAAAGTATTTCAACTGCCAAAATCTCAGGGTGACTTTATGGGCTACATTATTATGTCTATGGAGAAATGTATTCTGAATTTTAAATAACTGATTACAAATGATTTTTAACAAAAATATCCTTTATATTTAAAGCACCACCATCATTTTTACAATAATATTTAAATCCTATGTGTTATATAAAGCCAAAAGTCTGGCTTCATTTTCTAGTATACTGTCTCACTAACTAAATAAAAACAAAAAACAAACATAAAATTAGGTTACATTTGTTTTTTCCTGAATTTAATAAGCATACCTTTTTCTTGTCAGCTATGTAGATCCTGCATGGCAATATGAAACTCAATTGAAGATAATAGAGTCATCCTTTAAAATGTTGTTTGCTATACCAAGTCGTGACAAAGTGAAAGAAATTGGAAAAACTGAAGATGACCAAGAAGACCTGGATGTAAGACTTTGCTTCCTTTAATTATGATGAGACATCATTATGAAACACAGAGATCCCAGAGAATGTCTGCCCATTCTTTGTTTTCTCCTTTACTCTTTTAGGTGTAACAGATAAATAGCATGTTCCAGCACTAATCTAGATTCCTAGACTTGTGAATTCTACAATCCATGGGATTTAATGGGTTGTGTAGGAACAAATTTGTGAAGAGATTTGAGTTAATTTGTTTAGTAAAAAGAGCAAGCTTACTGGCAAGTGTTGCAAAGAAGGAAATGGGGGCCAGTAAAGATGGAGGGAAAATCTCACAGTAAGAGTAGCAACATCTGCAATTTTTATTTCCCAGCAGAGCTACAGAGTTCACTTGCCCTATAAGACAGATTCATGGTACATGATATTGAAAGAGATTTCACCTCCATAGGTACCTCTCTCCTTTCTTACCTTCATTTTGTGAGGAGAAGTCAGGACTCCAAGATGCAAAACTATAGGCATTGGTAAAATTTTATCTAAGACTGACTGGCTGGTTGTAAAACTTTGTTTTTCAGAATTTATACCAAAATATTTTTAACACATTTGAGGACACTCTTCTGATCTTAGTGTCTAAAGACCTCTACAAACTGCAAATCTTAAAGGTAAGGGAATAAAGAGTATACTATATTTTACTTTTATTTACTGTTTGCCATACATCTTCAAGTATTTGGTAGCTGAAACTTTTTGTTACTTTTCAGAACATTTCATTATCTCCCAAATAAAATAACATCCCTCTATTTGAAATACAGACTGCCTTTTAAAAGAAATGAGTCTTCTTTCCTGTTTTTTTTTTTTTCTGGCTGCACCTGCAATATGTGGAACTTCCCAGATAATCAAATCAGCACCACAGCAGCAAGCCAAGCCATTCTAGTGATCACACCGGATCCTTAACCAGCTGTCAAGGGAACTCACACAAAGACACAATTTTAATAATTCAATTCAGGGAGACTAACATCAACAGACACTTATGAAGCTGAGCATTATGTGGCAATGTGAGAGTGAACACAGTACAGAATAGCAGAGCATAGGATGACTGGCCTAAACTACCTTCAGGTCCACAGTGATGAACCATATTTTGATACTGTCTGTATTCTGGTTCTTCCCTGATACTCTAAGGGTAGGGAATGCTGTGAGTATCCTATCTTCATGGATACCATGGTATCAGAGGAAGTTTTAACAACCCTCCATAACCCCACTTTTTCACATCCAAGAGTTCACTGTGTTTTTAATATCCCAGCCAGAGACAGAGACTGATCTGGACATTATGGTCTTCAGTTTTGCATCACTAACATTAGGGCATCAGGAGGCAACTGTCTGGAAATACTCAGAAACTAGATTGACCTACTCTACCATGAGCATCTATAGGTTTTGCTAATAGTAAAATACATTTAAGAGAAGAAACAGTTGTGCCTATGAAAATAAGAAATATGAAGATAATAAAGTGTACTGAGCTAATCTGTACCAATTTGAGCCAAATGTTTACCAGGCATTTTAAAAATTTTAACCACACAACCCTTTAAAGTGGTTATTACTACCCCATCACTATAGCTGTCTCCCCAGGTGTGCTCTGTCAACCATACTATGCTGCTTATGGAGCAATTATTCCACATCAGACACTAAACCAAGTATTTAATGCATGTGTTATTTAATTCATGCATTAAAATCCTTTAAATGGCCACATGAGAAAGTTAAAATTATTTCTCCCAGTTTTCGGATAATGGAGTGGAAGCAGAGAGAGGAGCAATAATGTGTGCAGAGCTACTCTAACACAGTAGTAGAAGAGTAACTCCAACTTGGGATCCTGTTACTTAACCACCTTGTCCTTATACTACCACTTCTAGAAATTCCCCTGATCCTCAAAAAGAGCTGAATCTCACTCCTAGAAAAGGCAAAGGCTGACCTTCTCCCTCCCCTTGAGATTTAGAGACTCTTCTGTGCTAGGAAATAAACTTCCAAACAGTATTACACAATGGGAGCCAGAGAAGGGGGAAGTGATTTGGCCAACAATTGGCATAAGCAATAAGGGCTCCAACAGTCTGTCTTAAGAAGTCTATTAAGAGTGGTTAAGGGAGTTCCCGTTGTGGCTCAGTGGTTAACAGACCTGACTAGTATCCATGAGGATGCAGGTTAGATCCCTGGCCTTGCTCAGTGGGTTAAGGATCCGGCATTGCCATGAGCTATGGGTTAAGTTGCAGACGTGGCTCAGATCCTGCATTGCTGTGGCTGTGGTGGGAGCCAGCAGCTGTACCTCCAATTGGACCCCTAGCCTTGGAACCTCCATATGCTTCAGGTTCAGCCCCAAAAAGATCAAAAAATAAAAAATAAAAGAAGAGTGGTTAATATATGAGCCATGTGCAGTCTTCCTCCTTTCCCAGGGTTATAAATATGTTCCTGCATCTGAGGATTTAGAACAAATAGGTAGAAGTTACATCAAGATAGACCAAATTTAGCAACAAGTCAAAGTTAGCAGGAACTTTCTCACCAAGCTGCCTCCAGAAACATTCTCTAAACAATGTGCCAAAAAATATCTGGATGGTGAATTTGCAGAGGAAATTCTGGGATAAAATGACTTTTTCAGGACCAGATAACATTTTGTTTCTTTTTAAAAAATGATAAGCAAATCTTATTACTTTAAAAAAATGAGAGAATATGTATTTTGAAACAAAAAGAGGAGAAACAGTTGATGATAATCTCATCATAGCCTCATGTTAACTTTTCATGATGCCTGGCAACGTGATTGTTACAGTGGATATTAGTAAATATTACTTGGATAGAATTGAATAAAATAAAGCCCAGGTGTAGTTATTATGCTAGGTGATATACTGTACTGGGTAGTAATATGTCATTTTTGTAACAAATATAGATTAAATTTGAAACCACTGGGAAACCATAGGGAATCTTGACTTGATGAAAGTGTGAACAAGAAACAGTATGGTTCTATGATGGTTTTTGTGTTCTCTATAGGAAATGGCAGTGTGGATGAATGAAGGTGGTCTGTACATGCAGGAGAGAGTCATGACTCTCATCAGCAGAGTGCTAAGCTTTGCATCCAGGGAAGTCAAGGGATATGTAAGTCACAGAGTTATTTTGCCACCTGTTTATGAAGACTCCTTCTACAGTTCTGCTCTCTGAGTCTTGGTTCTATAGAGTGTTAGATGCCTACTTGGCATTATTATGCTAGGGGGTTGGAATACTAGAAAAGGAGTCAATACCCCACATGACTTTCTGTCAGTGAGAACAAAGTTTCTCAAACAACTGATTACAACTCTCATGCTTTACACAAATAGTGTGAGTGTGTTAAACCAGACTTTCACTACTCTCTGGGTTTTCCTCTGTGGATCACAGTCAGTGTTATTTAGACACTTAACAAATTGTTCTATTCTCACTTTCCTTATTGCTCTTTTTCCTAAAATATTTTAACCATTATTTATTTATTTTAAATGTATACAAGTAATTCTTTAGAATTTTCATCTCAAAACATGTGAAAGACATACAAAAAGTCTTCTTTACCGCCCCACCTCCTCTCTACACCAACTTCCTCTCTGCCCCAACCTCCTTTGCAGCCATGTCTGTGTGAGGTATCCTGCCAAACAGCTCTGTATGCATACAAATATACATGCACACACAGAGATACATAGCTTTGTTACTTAGTTTTTCTTCACTAAAATTACAAATTTATGTATTGTCTGCAACTTGCTTTGTTCACTGAACATATGTCCTACAGATATTTTTCATAGGTTTGCTTCATTCTTTTAACTACTGCTTATAGCCTATAGTTTTGATGTATTATGATCCACTTAACTATTCTTCAATTGAATGAATACTGAAGTATATTTAGGATTCTTCTATTTCAAACAATTCAAAAAGTGTCTTTATTTTGGCAGGCATGTGAGTATGTACTTAGAAATGCTAAGAAAATAATAGACCAAAACATAGGAAGAAGTTAAACTTTAGTAATGCACAGTTGTCCTTCAGTTTGTATTCCTATAAATATTTGGGTGCCTATTTCCCCATGCCTTCACAAAAACCTGGATATTATCAGACTTTTTAACTGTTGCCCTTCAGATGGAGAACAAATGGTGTCTAACGATTGACAATAATTACTAAGGTTTTCTGCATTTTTGAATGATATCATTGCCCACTTTTAAGAAGCCTCAGACTGTCTCTGAACACTTTATCTCTTATGGGTAATGTGCTTTTAGTCTCTGCTTCACAACTCATCCTTCACGGTGATTTTTTAAAAATACGCTACTAATTGTGAAACTGATTGCTTAAATCAGTTCAGAAATTCAGAATGATGGTGAATCAGTAATATGCATCTGTGACATTACCGTCATGTATCCTTTTCTATTACTTGTGCAGTCTCTAGAACTAGGGAGACAAAAATCTTAGATCAGCCTTATAGCTGAATTTGTATTATTTCATTTAAAATCAGCTTTAGAATATAATATAACTCACTTAACATGGGGAAACATAGCCCATGATGTTCTTTGCACCATGCTGATTCCTTATCTCAGTGTTCAAAAGAAAGACTGAGCATCTTGTTTAAATATTCTGGTTCTTTGGCCTGGGAAGGCAGTATCCCAATATTTCTGAAATGGTTTGGACTGTCTGTTCAAATGGACACAGAAAACTTCACAAGTGAGGCTTGAGATTAAGTGTAATGCATCACTCCAGTTTGTTTACTGCATAGTTCCTAACACGGTTTATACAATCAGCAAGTATTTGGTGGTGACTATTCATATGCTTCTCTTTGCATTTCAATATACATAATTATCTATTTATATACTTAGTGTATATATATATACTATATATATAGTATGTATGTTTTATATATAATCTGTATGTATATGTTTGTGTGCGTGTGTTTATATATATACACATCTATGTATAAATATGTATATATATATATAAATACACACACACACACACACACACACACACACACACGCACACACACACATGTATAACTTCTAGTCAATTCCTCTCAGGTAGTAAGTAGACATTTGGGGGTTACATATTCTATCACTTTAAATTACAATCATAAAATTCATTCTCCCTTGCACACAGCCCACCCTTCAACTGTAAAATAAAATATATGTAAAATAACACAGGCATTAGGATGCTTTCATAAAATGTTGAGGGTTCCTAAGGTATAACTGAGACTTGTTTGTGAAGCGAAGTGGATAACCTATTACTCTGTTCTGTGGTGTTGGCTAAATACCACCAGGTGGAAGCACACCAACATTTTCCAGAAGGTGGAAACTACGAATTAGCCTCAATTAGCTCATCACAGTAATGAAAGCCTAAAACTTTACTAAGTTAGCTTTTTCTTTAAAATTATGTCTTCTAAAGATAATTAAGTCATTGAAATTAATGTAGTTTGGGGAAAATACATAAAACAATTAAAAAATTTTAATGAGTTAAAAACTAAACTTCCTACAGGCACCATCTATCTCTATATCTGACACATTGTAAATAACAAATGAAAACTTGTTCACCCATTCTCTAACTAACCTATTCTGTTCTCAGGTATTGTCCATTAACTGGATAAAGACTTTTTTCTTCATAAATTACCTGGCCTCTCTCTTCCAGACTCCCAGAGGTCCTGTCCTATTAAACAGTCCTTTTGTTTGTATTCTATCAGAGTGCAGTTTAATGTGATATTCTCCTTACATGACCTGTGCACCCATCAGGGTGGAGAAACTGCTACAGTCAAAGAATATTTGTTCTTACATTAGACTATTGATTTTCAAACAGGTGAAGAAATATAAGCTAAACATGTCACAGTATATCACTAACAGAGATTTTTTTCCTAGGTTTGTTCCTTTGGCAAAACAGCATTTAAAAGGCAGGTTAGGAGTTCCCGTCGTGGCTCAGTGGTTAACGAATCCAACTAGGAACCATGAGGTTGCGGGTTCGATCCCTGGCTTTGCTCAGTGGGTTAAGGATCCGGCGTTGCTGTGAGCTGTGGTGTAGGTTGCAGACGCGGCTCGGATCCTGTGTTGCTGTGGCTGTGGCGAATGCCGGCGGCTGCAGCTCCTGTTAGACCCCTAGCCTGGGAACCGCCATATGCCTGCCACGGGTGCAGCCCTAGATAAGGCACAAAGACAAAAAAAAAAAAAAAGGCAGGTTAGAAGATTCCTAGTTGAAGTGAACAGATATCTATCTCCTCTCCCTCCACAAAATGATAGTAATAACATTTATTAAATGAATAACCTCACAACAAAGAGAATTAGTGATGGGTTGTCAGCAGTCTATCAATATCAGGAAACTTCTGAATGACAAAGGAGATAGAAGATGGTAACTGATAATGTCTGGCAGAGGAAGCTGAAGGGCCGGAACCCATGAACATTGGGATGGAAGACAGCTGAAAAGGGAGGCAGTTTGCCTTATGGAAACCTGGAGAGTCTGGAGCTGTGGAAATCCAAGTAATGATGACATGTAGGAGGCAGAGGAAAGCTGAAGACATAAACATTCACTGAAAAGACTCACTGAAAGTTTATACAAAATGATTTTTATTGCCTCCCATCCCCCTCTGCACACACACTAAATTCCACAGGGACATGAGTTCATTAGCATGCAAAATGTGAGGACACTTTTTCTCAAAAAGCTGTAAATTTCCTTAGAAAATCACCTTGATTCTGTTGCCTAGATATACTTCAACATGACCCCAGCCTCCCCACCCAACCACTCTAAAGACAAGACCAATAGTTGATAAATGTTTTTCACACACAAAATCCCACCAGTGGTATCCAGTCATTAAATATGACTAGACAACCAATATTTTTGAGACATTTGAGAAAAACTTCTGAATATAAGAGATAGCTCCAGGTCAATAAAGAGAACAAAAATGATTATCAAAACTAGAGAGATAATTAGTGCACAGATGAGAATTGCCATTTAGTCTGAAAAGCAGTCTAGAAGACACATTTTTGTGCCAAAAGGAAATACAATTAAAAGGGAGCATGGCCAATGCACTGGAAAATTTTACTTAGTCATGATTTATGATACTATGGTATTGATTTTCAATTCTAGGATTAATCTATAAATCAGTTACACACACACACATTCCAATGTTCATAGTAGCACAATTCACAATGCCAAAAAGAAAAAACCCAAACATCCATTAATGAATGAATAGATATACATAATGTGGTATATTCAAAAAATGTGAAATACTACTCAGCCAAAAAGAAATGAAGTCTTCTATATACTGTAACATCAGTGAAACTTGAAAACATTATACTAGATGAAAGGAAGTAGACTCAAAAGGTCATAAGGAAACTTGGAATATAAACCCAAAGAAGCAGAGACTCCCCAGAAAAAAATAAAACATTTCTCCCTAGGGCGTAGCATAAACAGTAACCCTTACTCTCTCATTCTAGATTCTACTAAATCATAGGACTCCTAAAATAGGGGGAGCCCCAGGTAGCCTTACAAATAAGCCTAGATCTAAAAGAATCCAATGAATACATCCACAGAAGCAAGAAATTATCTTCCCTTCTTCTACTAAGACCATCACTCCTAGCATACTAATTGGCTTATACCCGTGACCCGAGACCCAGGTTATCTGACATGTCACATTCTTCTTTAGGAATAAATCCATGTCTGTGTATAAGATTGAGATGGATGCACAGAGAAATGTGAGTGGGTCAAGCAAGGATAAGGGTACATGAGAGAAACAGAAGAAAGGAGAAGCAGGTATTAGGATCTCCCTGGAAGGCTGACTTGGATCTTAACTTTTACCACCAAATTTTGCTCCATACATAAAAGTATCTATCTAGGAAAAGTAATCATTTGTCTTAGAGACCAAACGATTCTTCAGGTCCACTAGTTTAACAAACCTACCCATGGCCAGAGTCCTTTTTGTTTAAACAAATTGTCAATGGTACTCATACCTTCACAAAAGCAAAATGCTTCTTCCATCTCTTTTCTTTTATGTATCTATTCCCCCCATATCTGAATTTAACATGGCAAAAAAAAAAAAAAAAACAGAATAGTAAAGCTGAAAATCTAAATATTTGAAAAGACTATGCATCATGGAATTTGGGGGGGAGATAATGTTCTGTTAGTACCTTTGACATCAGAAATAAATATTCTACACTGTAAATCAGCTGTAATGGAAAAAATAAAAAATCATTACAAAAAAAATAAATACTCTGAGTCTTAAAAAAATCAGTTTCCCTGGGAAAAGGAAGAGAAAATTTAGGAAGAAAAGTAACATTTTTCCGGTGACTTAGAGAGTGATCTGAAGCATTTCATTTCTGGAGCAGGAAGCATGAAAGTTTTTGGATATCCACGCCCCTTAGCTAAGAATTTGCTACCTACATCTCGATACCTAATGTGCGGAATAGAAACTAACATTAGTTGAGTCCCTATTATTTGCAAACACTTTGCTAGGAACTTTATTTCTTGAAATAAATGTTACCCTTTTAGCCCCACAGTAACTGTTACAAAGTAGCATTTGTTACATGCATTTCATAGATGAAAAAATTGTGACCCGATAACAGACAGGATTTTAACACAGATTTTGTGAACTCTGAAGCTCAACTCTAATCATAGTCTGATATATAGATGGATAGATATAGATTAGAGATATAGATGTGCAAGTATTAGAGGCTCAGACATAAAATTCAACCTTGACTATCCATAGTAAATGCATTTTTCTTCTTTGTTTTTTCATTAGGAAATTGTTGATGCTCCATGTTTGGGTGTCCTGGCAGCAGAACTATCCCTTTTGTGTTCCCATCCTGATCCTTCAGTAACACAACAAGCATTCTCAGCACTGTTTTACCTCCTCTGCATTGCAAAGTGTCAGAATGGTAAGCAAGATTTTCCATCTTTTTTAAAGATTACTAAGAATATTTTCCTAAATACTATATTTGGAGTTCCCATTGTGGCACAACGGAAATGAATCCAACTAAGAATCATGAGGTTGAGGGTTCAATCCCTGGCCTCACTCAGCGTGTCAAAGATCCAGTGTTGCTGTGAGCTCTGGTGTAGGTTACAGATGTGGCTGGGATCTGGCATTGCTGTGGCTGTCGCATAGGCTGACAGCTATAGCTTTTTTTTTTTTTTTTGGTCTTTTTGCCTTTATGTAGAGCCGCACCCGTGGCATATGGAGGTTCCCAGGCTAGGGGTCTAACAGGAGCTGTAGCTGCCGGCCTTCGCCATAGCCACAGCAACGCGGGATCCTTAACGCACTGAGCAAGGCCAGGGATCGAACCCGCAACCTCATAGTTCTTAGTCGGATTCGTTAACCACTGAGCCACGAAGGGAACTCCCTGACAGCTATAGCTTTGATTAGACCACTAACCTGGGAGCCTCCATATGCCACAGGTGCAGCCCTAAAAAGATAGACAAATAAATAATAAATAAATAAATAATAAATAAATAAATAAATAAATAATTATACTTGTAGGTCCCAAGGAGGCTCCATGTCTGTAGATTTCCAAGTCCTGCCCCAAGATCTATAGTTCTTCTTTTAAAATGTAGTTTAAAACTTTTTAGAATCTTAAAAAATTCTATAGTTGGTTCTGCTATAATGCACTATACTTACAATACGTTTTGGGTCTAATGTGGGAACAGGAATGCTGGATAGAGGCAGGGAAGAAAGAGAAGAAGAAAAATTACCAATGGGATTTTTAAAAAGGGATATATCTTTTGTTCCTCTCTAAGTGAACATCAAATCAAATACTCAGATTCTGGTTTCAGTGGTGGGGAAAAGTTAGCCCAAGACCCAAATAAATGTTCCTCTGGTCTGCCTAACAAAGTATAGAAGCAAGACTTGAATGTATCAAACTATTTCCAAATACTTAAACAGAGAATAGATTTACCCTCCCATAACTAATGACCATTAAAGATTATGCATTTTATATATAATATGCATTATATGCATTATATATATATATACAATATGCATATGCATACATTAATATATATATATATACTAATTTTTCACAAGTCACCGATATCGGATAACAAAGAACAATGGTTCCTGAGAAATGGGAACAAATGAACAAATAAGGCAGAATCTACAATTGACTGACTTTACCACCTAGAGTAAGTTTCTAGGCTGCAGCCCAGAAAGGAGTAATCCGAGGGTCTCACCAAGTTGAAAAGACAGAATTTGGAATCCAGAGGGGTCAAGATATCTAGAGTTCACAGAGCAGAATACCAGAAAGGAGTGCACAAAGATAGAGTTCCAGAGACTTGCAGAGAGTCCACTTTAACTATTCAACTATGTAGTGATCAGAACACACACATGAAAAAACTACCCGAGGCTTGTTATGGGGCGATAGAGGAGGGTGGTTACCCAAAATGATTAAAAAGGAAAGTACACTGAATTTCAAAAGTTTGGGAATAGCACTTATGCCTGCAAGCTAGAAATTAAAACGTCATTATTCACAAGTAATGTCGTAGAGTACTCAAACGGACTTTGTCTCATTAGGAGGAAAAAAAAATTCCTAAATTGTTTTAGTTCTACTTAGCAAAGTTTAAAAACAAGGCTTAAAAGGATCAACCAATTTCCAAATACTTTCATTGCTTATCAGAACAAAACTCAAGCCCACTTCCAGAAATACAAAAATTCAATCATTTAACGAGTTAAAATTAGCAATGTCTGATATCCAATAAAATATTACACAGCACAGAGAGAAACAAAATTCAACCCATAATTGGAAGCACAATGAATCAAAACTGACCCAGAAATAACAGATAATAGAATTGATAGAATGATACATTAAAACAATTATTATAACTATACTCTATTTATTCAAGAAGTTTGGTGAAAGGATGAAGAGTTAAGGAAAGACAAAGAAAAATCTCTAAAAGACCCAAATTAAACCTATGTAGATGAAAGATATAATATCTGATATGAAAACACTAGCAGGGATTAACAGGGTGATCTTTTTATTGAAGTAGAGTTGATTTGCAATATTATATTAGTTTCAGATATACAGCATAGTAATTAGTATTCTTACAGATTATACTCCATTAAAAGTTATTACAAGATAATGGCTATAATTCCCTATGCTACACAACATATCATTGCTGCTTATCTATTTAAAACATAGTAGTTTGTATCTCTTAATCCCATATGCCCAGTTTGCCCGTCCCCTCTTCCCTCTTCACTTTGGCAACCACTGGCTTTTGTTTTCTATATCTATGAGTTATTTGTGGCTTACACATACATTCATTTGAATTATTTTTTTATATTTAGATTCTGAATATGAGCGATATCATGTAGTATTCATCTTTCACAGTTAGGCTTATTTCATTAAGCATGATATTCTCTAGGTCCATCCATATTGCTGTAAATGGAAGAATTTTACTCTTTTCTGGCTTAGTAATTAATATATAATCTTCTTCATCCATTCATCAGTTGGTGGGCACTTGAGTTGCTTTTTTATCTTAGCCGTTGTAAACAGTGGTGCTGTGAACATAGGGGCTCATGTATCCTTTCAAATTAGTGTTTTTCTTCCAATTACATTTTCCAGATTCCCAGGAGTGAAATTGCTGGATCATAGGGTAGTTCCATTTTTAGTTTTTTGAGACACCTCTATGCTGTTTTCTATAGTGGATGCACCCATTTACATTCCTACGAACAGTGTAGGAAGATCTCCTTTTCTCCACACCCTCTCCAGAATTTGTTATTTGTAAATGTTAATGTGATAGTCAATTTGCAAGGTATGAGGTAATATCTATTTTTTGTTTTGGCTTGCACTTCTCTAATAATTGGTAGTTTTTATCATGTTTTCATGGGCAAGAGTGTAACCTTATAGAGAGCAAGAGTGGAAAAACACATTTCACTCAGAGTAACAAAGGTAAAGATGACAGCAAATTTATCTTGAAACAGCACAAGGCAAAGGCAATGAAGCAAACTCATAATGTACTGAAAGAAAAAGCTGTCAATCGAGAATCCTTTAACCAGCAAATCATCTTTCAAAATCAAAAGTGAAATAAAATATTTTCAGATATACAAGAGCTGGCAGAATTCATTCTTACCAGATTTGCAGTATAGAAATTTTAAAGGAAATTCTTCCAAAAAAATAATGCCAGATGAAGATACAGGTCTACATAAAGTTATAAAGAGCACTGGATTGCAATATATTAAATATTAAAATTTTCTCCCTTATTATTTAAACCTATTTAGAGAATTACAATTGAGAATCAGTTGTTTCAAGCAAAAAATAATATTGTAAATGCTAAATATATGACAACAATAGCACAAAAGTTTGAAAGAGGGTGAAATATGTGTACTCTTTAAGGTTCTTATTCATAAATTTAGAGAATATCATTTTAAAGTTAACTGTGGTAAGTTAAAAATGTATAATATAAATCCTAAAGCCACTACTTAAATAACATAGCAAAGAATTATATATAATAAGACAAAATGGAAAAATAGAATCATAAAAATACTTAATCAAAAAGAGAAAAATGAAAAGAAAAATAGAAAATACAGAAAACGAAAAGTAAAATAAAGACCTATCGCTCACTTAGAATAAATATAAACATTCTAAATAACTCCAATGTAAAGGCAGAGATTATCTGATCAAACAAAAAGAAGACTCAACTTTATGCTGTCTATCAGAAATCTACCCTGAATATAAAGACACAAAATGAATTCAAATTAACATTGGGAAAATGATATAATAAGCTAAAACTAGTAAAAAAAATAGAAATAGCTATATAAGTATCATATATCAATATCATTATTGCATAGGTATATATATCATATATCAATATATGATATATTTATAATATATATAGAGAGAGATATTTAAGAGCAAAGAATGCTTCTTGTGAAAAACATGTAATTGCATAATGATAAATGGGTCAATTAATTAAGAAGAAAGAGCAATCTAAAACACTTATGTACCTGAAAACAAAACTATATTAAAATAAAAAATTAAAATACATTAAACAGGAGTTCCCGTCGTGGTGCAGTGGTTAACGAATCCGACTAGGAACCATGGGGTTGCGGGTTCGATCCCTGCCCTTGCTCAGTGGGTTAACGATCCGGCGTTGCCGTGAGCTGTGGTGTAGGTTGCAGACGCGGCTCGGATCCTGTGTTGCTGTGACTGCGGCGCAGGCCAGTGGCTACAGCTCCGATTAGACCCCTAGCCTGGGAACCTCCACATGCCGCAGGTGCGGCCATAAAATGACAAAAGGCAAAAAAAAATAAAATAAAATAAAATACATTATACAAAAACTGATAGGGCTACAATGAGAAATAAATATGTACTTACCATCAGAGAACTGAATACCACTCTCTCAATATGCATAATTACACAAAAAATTAATAAGGATATGGACTTGAACCAGCAAGACCTAACTGAGTACTCAACCAAACTGAAAAGCATTCTTTTCAAGAAAAATCGGAAAAGTTACCAAAATTTACCATATTATAGGCCATAGAACAATTCTTTAGAAATCAAAAGGTAGTTAAGTCATACAGAATATATTCAAGATGGAGTTAAATTGGAAATCAAAAACAGAAAGTTATCTGAAAAAAAATCAGAGTACTGGAAACTGGATAACCTATTTCTTAATACCAAATATGCCTTTAAAAAAAAGAAAGGGAAGCTTAAAGTGTTTAGAAATAAATGAAAATAAAATATAAAATTTCAAACTTTATGTGATATAGCTAAACAAGTTTCTGGAGGGGAAATTATTATCACCATTTGCCTATATTAGAATAAAGTTCTCAAATCAATGACCTTAGCTTCCACTTCAAGAAAGTAAAGAAAGAAATGCAAATAAAACAGAAAGAAAGCAGAGAAGAGAAAATAATAAAGATCACAGCAAAAACCAACACAAGTAGAAAGCAGAAAAACATTAAGGAGAGGCAATGAAGCCAAAAGAAAATCTTTGAGAACATCATAGGGGGAAAAGAGAAGAGACATAAATTACCAATATAAGGATGAGATAAATAATATAACTAGAGATTCTGTGGATATGGAGAGAATAACAACTGACATCATGAACAACTTTATACCAATCAATTTTTCAATGTAAATAGACAAATTTATTGAAAGACACAAATTACCAAAGCTCACTCATGTAGAAATAAGTAACCTGAATATTCTATATCCAGCAAAGAAGTTGAATTTGTAGTTTCTTCTTGCAAAGAAATCTCCACATGCAGAAAGAAAGCTCCAGGCTTAAGTGCTCTAGAAGACTTTAAGAAATAAATTATGTAATTCTATACAAATTCTTCCAGAAATGTGAGGATGAGGGAATACTTGCTGATTCATTCTATGAGGCTTGCATTATTCTGATACCAAAATCACAGGAAGACATTACAAGAAAAGTAAAAACAAAGCAGAACAAAAAACCCCTACAGATTTGTAATTTGTCCCCTAAGAACACTGATGCAAAAATTTTTAACCAAGTTCAGCAAATTGAATAGCACACTAAAGAAAAAGAATAATATACCATAGGCACGGGGAATTTATCCAGAAGTGCAATGTCAATTTAATGTTGAAAAATCGACCATTGTAACATATTACATTAGCAAATTAAAAAAGGTAAGTATATAATTATTTCATAGATACAGAAAAAGTACCTGACAAAATTCAATGTCCATGCCTAATAGGAACTCTCAGAAAATTAGGAATAGAGACTTCCAGAGTTCCCATTGTGTCTCACACAAGTTAAAAATCCAACTAATATCCATGAGGATGTGGGTTTGACCCCTGGCCTCGCTCAGTGGGTTAAGGATCTGGTGCTGCCACAAACAGTATCAGTAGGTTGCAGATGTGGATTGGACTTGATGTTGGTGTGGCTAAGGCAGTTGCAGCTCCCATTCAGCTCCTAGCCTGGGAAAGTCCATATGTCATGGGCATGGCCATAAAAAGAAAATAAAGGAAGAAAATAAAATAAAGAAACTTCCTCCACCTGCAGAAGTACATCTATAAAAACACTACACCTAAAATCATACTTAATGGCAAAATACTGAATGATTTCCACAAAAGATCAGGAAAAAGACGAAGATGTGCACTGTCATTATTTCTTCTCACCAGTGCTTTTGACAGAATAAAGATTCCAGAAATAGATCCATAGTTTCATGATTAAATGATTTTCAACACAGTTTCAGGCAGTTCAGTGGAGAAGGGATAAACTTCCAATAAGCAGTATTGGAAAAACTGGTGATTTATATGAAAAAAGAACTTTGACCTATATCTCTTACACAAACAGAAGCTATTCAAAATAGATAAGTAGGACTACATTTAGACCTAAAACTTTGAAATCGGAAGAAATCTTTGTACCTTGGGCCAGTCAAAGATTTCTTAATTACAATACCAAAAGCATAATCCATAAATGAAAAAAAATGATAAATAATTCTGCTCTTTTAAAGACACTTAAAAGAATAGATAAGCCACAGGCTATGAGGAAATATTTTCAGATTACATATTTGATAAAATACTTGTATTTAGAATTTTAATGGAACACTTAAATCTCAGTTTAAAAAAAAAGTAAAATAATAATAGTAGGCTTGAGTACTCATTTAAATAAAGAAGCAAAGATGTACATCAAAAGATGATCAACATACAATCATGAAATGAAGGTAAATTAAAACCCTAATGAGACACCACTACACTCCTATTAAAATGTCTGAAACTGAAAAGAGAGACCATACAATGTGGGAGGTTTTTTTGGGGGGGGCATTATGAGCATTTAAAAAAAAATTATTGCAGATTAGTTGATTAAGAATGCTGTGCCAGCCTCAGATGTACAGCAAAGTGAATCAGCCAATTCTATACATAGTAGTGTGTATATGCCAATCCCAAACATTAAAAAAATGTAAAGATACCCCATAGAATGAAAGAAAATATTTGCAAATGAAGCAACCAAGAAGGGATTAATTTCCAAAATATAAGAAAAATGTCATACACAGTCCCAGATTTGGCACCCCCCTCAAAAAATAAATCTCACATAGCTGTACATTTTAAAAAACACAATAAAAAAATGGGCAGAATACCTAAATAGACATTTCTCCAAAGAAGACAGGTGGCCAAAAAGCACATGAAAAGATACTCAACGTCACTAATTATTAGAGAAATGCAAATCAAAACCATAGTGAAGTATCACCTCACACCAGTCAGATGGTCACCATCAAAAAGTCTACAATCAGTAAATGCTGGAGAGGGCATGGAGAAAAGGGAAACGAATGTTGTTTGTGAGAATATAAATTGGTACACCCACAATGGAGAACAATATGGAGTTTCCCTAAAAAGTGAAATATAGACCTAGCATATGATCCAACCATCCCACTCCTGGGCATCTATTCAGATAAACCATAATTTCAAAAGATATGTACAATGTCTTTTTTAAGATGGGAGGCAACTAGAACTCTTCATACATTGCTAGAGGAAATGTGAAATGAAACAGCTTTGGAAAATAATTTGGTAGTACCCTAAAGAGTCAAACACACATCTACAATATGATCTAGTCATTCCACAGCTTCATTTTCAAAGACCTGTACATGAATGTTGATAGCACCTTTATTTGTAATAGCCCAGAACTGGAAACAACCCAAATGTCCACAAAAAGGCAAATATATAAACAGAGGATGGTATATACGCCAATGAAATAGTATTCATCACTAAAAAGAATCAAGTACTGATACATGCCACAAAATGGATGAATTGCAAATACTTTGCCAAATGAAAGACGCCAAACATTGAGTACATGCTAAATGGTTCCACTTACATACAATTAGAAAATACATACTTGAGAGAATGCTGATCAGCAGTTACCTTTGACTCAGCAAATAGGTTCAGGAAGCAGGTTTGAGAAATTACAAAAGGATGCAAGGAAACTTTTGGAAGGAATCTTTTTTTGTATTGCAGTAATATTTTAAGGGTATACACACATAAGAACTTAGCAAATTATACGCTTTAAATATGTTGCATATTTCCCATATCCCTAGAAAGCTGTCAGCAAAGTCATTTAAAAACTACCTTCTCTGGAACTAAAGATATTTGCACCTCAAGCTTATGTTGAGGGCTATTCTCTTTCTTTCTGAATCACTCCCCTAGTTCTTGGAAAATTGCCTGCAAGTCTGCTCTTTTACCAATAGGCTCTCCAACTTAGCAGTAGCTCTTCCATTGTACTGAATAATACATTTGATGAGTACTTGATATTTGCTTAACCTGTTAAAATTATGTATGTCCTTTGTTCATATTTTGCAGAGGTCTCTCATAAACACTGTATAAACTCTGGTTCAGTGTAGTTATAATATTTTATGTGACTAAACTCTCAGCAGAGACTTTACTATTCATAAAACTTAAGAATTCCAGAATTGGGTAGGAAGAGGAAACTGGAAATAGCAATGTTATAGAAGGAACCAGTGATCAAATAAAAACCTTTAACTTTTTTCCTTAATGCAGTGGATATTACAAAAAATAAAAATAGGCCTGGAAGTCGCTGCCTCCTGCCTGTTCCCTCTGATATGGAATTTCTGCCCGAGATCTTGCAAAAAGACAAAAGTAATATCGCTCAGGTAACTTTGCCCCTAACTTATACTATTGCTTTTGTTTCATGTGTCTAATTACTTCTCGTGGCAACTTACTTCAAAAGAATTTATATTTTTAATAATTTTCGGTTTTATTTAAATTCAGTAATGCAAAGAGTAAATGATAGGGTACTTGACTTCCTGATTTTATCTCTATTGATAAGAATTATGCCTGTTATTACTGAATATAGTAACTTACATTATTTATTTAAACCTTACAGATGCAATTGAGGTAGGCTTTCCTAGTTGTTATGCTTCTTTTTGTGTAATTAATAAGCCACTAAACATGGGGAACTTCTGGTTTCCTAGCAAAATGAAGTCAACAATTAACAGCCTTTTCAATATTATAATTTTCTCAGCAAATATCAAATAATATGTTTTATATTTTGTTTTTAAAAACTATTAAATTTTAAAAAATTAGGTTTAAGCAAGAAATCTAAATACAGAGTAAATCATTTTTACATTGATACAACCCTTGGAGAAAATCATGAGGCCTTATAGCTATCCATAATCTCTCACCTTCTTCAAAGTATAGGAGCTTATTCATAGGGCTTGAGAGGTGGCCCATCCCTGGAGCTCAGATTGTGCTGTCCAACAGATGGCTTTCTAGCTACATACATCGAGTCGACAGCTTAGCAAGGCTACTGGGAAAGCCCTGCAGAGTGGCTCATCTCTTGAATTTGGAGGGTCCTATGGTTTTAGGTAGGATAGAATAATGGGAAGCTAAGGATATATGGAAGCAATATATCTCATATAATGTGATCAAGAATACTACATAGATGTCCTAAATATGCATCTGCATGACAGTGCTTCTTTCCGAAATCAAGCATTATTCTTAATCCATGTCCTCTCAAAATATTACAAGTCTAGAAGTTCCCATTGTGACTTAGTGAGTTAAGAACCCTACAAATATCCATGAAGGTCCCTGGTCTCACTCAGTGGGTTGGGGATCCAGCATTGCTGCAAGCTGTGCCATAGGTTGCAGATGCAGCTTGGATCTGGGGTTGCTGTTGCTGGCAGCTATGGCTCTGATTAGACCACTAGCCTGGAAACTTCCATATGCCACTTTCATATTGCCCTAAAAAAGACAAAAAAATAATTACAAGCTTGACTGACTATGAGTTGTCTATTTATGCGAAGAAAGTACGCATCAGTATAGGTTTACTAGAAAATCCTATAGGAGTTCCCATCGTGGCTCACTGGAAACGATTCCAGCTAGGAACCATGAGGTTGCAGGTTCAATCCCTGGCCTTGTTCAGTGGATTATGGATCCAGCATGGCCGTGAGCTGTGGTGTAGGTTGCAGACACAGCTCAGATCCCATGTTGCTGTGGCTGTGGCGTAGACCAGCAGCTGTAGCTCTGATTAAATCCCTAGTCTGGGAACCTCCACATGCCGTGGGTGCGGCCCTAAAAAAAAAAAAAAAAAAAAAAAAAAAAA
>PVHT020000105.1:40331-70492 GCA_004024745.2 Catagonus wagneri | reverse complement strand
AAAATCACGAACTTGGGGAACAGACTTGTGGTTGCCAAGGGGGCGGGGGAGGGGTGCGGGAGGGGTGGGAGGGAGTGGGGATAACTACTGCTTTAATGATGGAATAGCAAGGAGCTCCAACTGTAATGCACGGGGAACTATATCTAATTACATGTGACAAATCCATGTATGTACATGTAATCGGGTCACCACATGGTGCAGTTGGAAAACCTGACAGAAATCTGTAAACCAGCTATAATGCAAAAATAAAAAAAAAAAAAAAAAAAAAAAAGAAAGAAAATCCTATATCCTTCCATCCTTCACTCCAGAACCCTGGAATTGATATCCTGAACCCCATGATCAGACTAGGACTGGCAGCTTACTATCTCCACTTGCAGTTTGGTGTTTTCTCTTATCTGGGTTGAATGCCCAATATATTTAGAAAAACTTGGTTCTTCTGAACAGTGCCCCGGGTCCTTGTATTTATTTAGTTCCCAATGGTGAGATCAAAGCAGCCCTAGTGCTAGCATTGTGTGCAAGAACAGCACTGGAAGACCCTGAGGGAAGGACTTGAAGAGGTAGACTGTGACAGGTGGGTGAGAGAATCAAAGTCTGTATTAAGGAAACCAATAAGACGATATCCAAAGACAAAGTCCAAAGATGCAGGTAAGAGGATGAGAATTCAGGTAGTAGGAAGGAGCCTGGTGGTCCACAATTTTCACTCAGACATAATCTTTACCTATTGACCAAAAAGAGCTATCGTGCCCCATCCCTTTAATGGAGGTGCAGAAAAGCTTTTATTGGCCACATTGTGTATTTTCTGTATTTGATAGAATGGAATACACACACAAATAGAAAGTTTTGTATGTGTACATATATACATACATGTACAAAAGGAGAAAATGTGGTTCGTTCATATTTTTTAAGTGATAAATCCATAATATTGTGATTTTGTTCACATCTTAATGATCCATGGATATTCCTTTAACTTTGAAAATGAGATTTCTTGAATTCCAGTTATTGTGTCTCAATCATGAACATATGGGCCCTTTTTTTTTTTCTGTTCACTCCTCTTAATCTCTCTGTGAGAAAGAGAAAATCCATACCCTTGAATGACCCTGCCTTTCTTAACCCATCTTCTCCTGCATTTTTTACAAATTTTGCTTGTTTTTGATCTTAGGAAACTAGTTCCCAAAGCTAAAGAAGCTCACAATAATTTCTAGTATTTGAATAGTTGAAATGGAATAAAATCAATATTTTACAGTTCCCCTTAATTTTATTTATTTAGTTTTTTGGCCCTGTCCACAGCATATGGAAGCTCCTGGGCCAGGGATCCAGCCCACACCACAGCAGCAACATAAGCCACTGCAGTGATAAAACTGGATCCTTAACCCACTGCACCACAAGGAACTCCAACATTTCCTTTTAATTTTAATCCCATGCTTTATAATTGCTCCCAGAGCTGAATTAGTCCTATGAAAATGTTTTAATCACTTTAAAAGTCAGAAGAAAAAATGTTAAAGAATATAATTCGATCTGAATTACAGTCATTTTAATAGCAACACAGTTTGTAAAATATAATTTTTAGTATTTTTAATGGAGGAAGAGGCCCACAACAGCAAAGGCACCTAGGACCCACAAAAGTCATGTGGCCCTGCTTGGCCCTGGAAATTCCCCTAGAATGTCTCAGTTCAGCTGTTTTTCTTTTGTTGATGTAAATAAGCCCTGAGATCATGGCTTTCCTTTTTGCTTTCAGAGTGTAGGACAAACCTTACTGCCACCCTTGCTAACCGACTTTGTGTGGAGTCTCCTGATGAGACTCTCCACAGATGATCAAACAACAGCATCTGAGGCAGCAATCATACTGAAACTGACCCTGGAATATCATTCCCACAAGGTCACCAGGGTAAGATATTTGACAATGAATGGGAAAATGCAGAGTTTATTCTCTAATGTGCTTTCCTTGCCTTGGTTATTTGCCTAGTTCTGTCCATGTACAGTTCTGCCATTACTCATTCTATCACTTCAATCAAATGACAATTTCTATGTGAACTATTTCAAGCATACAGAAAAATTTTAAAAATAACATAATGAACACTCACCCACCAATCATGCCAAATTGCAACATTTTGCTTTCCTACTTCAAAGTTTAAAGAAATACATTAACAACAATAAAATGGTACAGCTATAATTGAAATCTCCTGTGTAACCATTAAGGAAAAATTTAAGAACCCTTAGCTTACTGTACAGCTGATTGCATAATTTGTTGGGCCCAGTGCAAACTAAAATATGGGGCTTATTCAAAACATAGAAAAAAGACCTAGTAAAAGTGCAAGCACATGAAGACTTTTTTCCTTTTCTCCACAGTGTCCGTCTCTCTTAATTTGTCATAGAGTTTCCTTATTTTTTAAGTAAAACAAAACAAAATAAAACAAAACAAAATGAAAACACAACAACTAAAAGTTTAAATTATTACCATGGGGAGCCTTCGTGGCTCAGGGGTTAATGACCCAGCTAGGATTTAGGAGGATGAGGGTTTGATCCCTGGCCTCGCTCAGTGAGTTAAGGATCTGGCATTGCCATGAGCTGTGGTGTAGTTTGCAGATGTGGCTCAGATCCCACATTACTGTTGCTGTAGCATAGGACGGCAGCTGTTTCTCTCTTTGGGCCCTTAGCCTGGGACCTTCCCTATGCCACAGGTGTGGCCCTAAAAAGCAAAAGTAAGTTCTTAAATAAATAAATAAATAAATATATTATTAGCATGAATCTTGCCATCCATCTTTATATTGTGCAATGCCAGTTATAGATGCAAATGTAAAAGCATGTAACTTAACCAAAGACTGAATTCATATTTCATATCTTGCACAGGCAAATGCGTTTAATTCTTACCAAAAGAATGGAAACACTACACAAAATTAACTTAACTGTATTTATTTCCTTTCTTTTCATTCACACATTCTATTAACACTATCTTCATCTTACTCATTAGTAAGGAAATATTGAAAGGAAAAGATTTCCTGAATTGCCACATATTTTTTTCCTTCCATGTTGTCATTTTCAGCTCTAGTGGTTGAGGCATCAGTAAATGCTTATCTTATACCTGCTTTGATTTCCCACTGAACCTCTACACATCATGGATCCTCTGGAATTCTGTGCACTTCGGGCACTGTGAATGCTGATTGTGAATGGGCTGCAGGAACCACTGCTGACTCACATATGCACTCACCATATATATATGTGTGTGTGTGTGTGTGTGTGTGTGTGTGTGTATATATATATATATATATATATATATACACACACACACACTCCTTTGTCCCATGGGATTTCACTTATGAAATACAAGCTCAAGGAAAAGCTTATTTAAAATGTCAAGATGGTGATGACAGAGGTTGAAACAAAGTGAGGTACCTCTGCATGCTCGGTCTTGTGCAAATGCATAGGTCACAGGTCCATGAAACCAGCCCTGATAGTGACAGAAGGGCTGAACTCCCAGTTCCCTCTCCTGACACAGCAGTGCTGCATTACTGTACATAAACTTAGTGCTTGCACTCAGATTCAGATAGCCAGGAAGCAGAAGCAACCCTTCTTGCCAGCTTCCATGCTGCTATTGATAGGAGCATTTAGAAAGGCAAGCAGAACCAAGGGGAAAGCTGAAGGGCGTCTGTCATTTCCTTCACAAAATTAAATCCTCTAATGCAGTGAGAAAGAGAAACTAGATATCAAGCCCTGGAGATGAAGAGAAGCCAAATGGAGGACTAGATGTGCAAAACTAGCCTGCACTACAATAAAATCATTAAATACAGAGGGGAAAAAATGAACAAAAATGGGGCTTGGTGACTTATCTCCCGACCCCAGCTCCCACAAATAGTTGAAGTATTGAATATAGAGAACTGTTATCTTCTAACAGTTAGGGTTAGGTTCTAAAGTCAGTTAAAATGAAAAATTGCTTTAAAATTATCTGGAAAATCTCCTAAATTGCACATATAGTTTGTGGGAAATCTCTAAATAAATCTAATACAGCAAATCTTTCCTTGAGGATGGAAGGAAATCACCACTTCTACAATTGAGCATAGAGAAACATAGCTGGCTTGTTTTAGGAGCATGCTGAATTTAAATAGTAGGAGAAGGATGAGAAAACAATACTCTAAACCCAAGAGTTAAGAAAGACTGGAGAACAATGGTTTTATGTTCGCCTTGGAATGTATGTGGTAGGACAAATGTTCTACACTAAACTCTTTTGTTTGTTTAAAGGGTTGTGCAGAGTAATTGAATTATGTATAATGCAATTGCAATGGAATGTAAATTTACATCATCTAAATTTTCAGCTTACAATCTCTGAGAATTGTTTTCAAAATAAGAAGTGAGATGACCTGGGTGGATTACATTTGATGGTGCCTTTTTTTTTTTTTAGGGCTGCACCTGCATCATATGGAGGTCCCCAGACCAAGGGTCGAATCACAGCTGTAGCTGCTGGACTAAGCCACAGCCACAGCAACGTGGCATCTGAGCTGCGTCTGCAACCTACACCACAGCTCACAGGGGTGTTGGACCCTGGATTGAACCCACATCCTTATGGATGCTAGTCAGATTTATTTCCACTGAGCCATGACAGGAACTCCTTAATATTGAATATGCAATTCATTTGAGAAAAATTCCAGGTCTAGCTAAAACTCTCTTCATTCAAGCATGATTAAAAGGGGAAAACTAAAACAAACAGTGGGCCTATAAAAAAAATTGCAAGATTAGGACTCAGTATTGATCATTCTGGGCCATTGTTTCAACACAGTGTTCTCTCCTTCAATACAGAAATTCAAGTTTCCTTTGATTGTCATAAAGTTTTTTTCTGAAGTATGTTGTTCTGCTGTTATTATGTTCCATTATTTTGAATTTTTATAAAGGTCTTGATTTATACATATGCTTTCTGAATTGAGCTTATGTATTTTATATAATGATATCTACTCTTCCAAAACAACCTTTCTTTAAAAAATAGGTATTCTCCCACTATCAATAAATGCATAGGTTGGGAGGAGACCATGATTGCAAAATTGGAAGGACGTGAGCTCACTTCCTCGAATAGGTACACTAAATTACAACTATTTACATAGCAACCATTGATGAGAAAGACCAGAAAACTAACAGAGAAGATTTTTATGACTAAAGATATAAAGAAGGAACCTCAGTGGGGGTGGGGGAGAGATGCTGTATTGTCAAGATCGACATCCTCAGATAGGTGACCCAAAAACTAGGGGAGAATGGCAACGTCAGAGGTTCTCCCCCAGAGGTGAGGTGTCAGAAACTCACATTGGGTCACCCAGCCTCAGAACATCTGGATTTGAAGGCCAGTGGGCTTGCTTTTAGGAGAGCCAGAAGGCAGTAAGAAACAAAGACTTCACTATTAAAGATTGTACACTAAATCTCACCCACACCAAAATCCAGAGCAGAAACAGTCATATGAAAGGAGCCCGAGTCAAACCCACCTGCTGTTCTTAGAGAACCTCCCAGAGAGGTAGGAGGCAACTTGGACTCATCTAGGGACACAGGTTCTGGTGAGTCATGGGGATGACACGTACAGTGTGGGAAACATACATAATATCTTTGCATGGTGACAAGTGGAACTATATTTATAATAATGGTCATTTTGCAAAGATATATAGAAATATGGAATCACTATGTTGTGCACCAGGAAGCGACATAGTGTTCTAGGTCAATTACACTTCAAAAAAAAAAAAAAGAAATATCAAGCAAACTCATAGGAAAGGAGATCAGATTTGTGGTTAACAGAGGTGGGGGGGAGGGAATTAAGGTAGTCAAAAGGTACACATTTCCAGTTAGAAGACAAATAAATACTAGGTATATAATGTATAACATGATAAACCTAACACTGCTTTATGTTATGAAAGTCGTTGAAAGAGTAAATCAGAAGAAAATATTTTTTTTCTTTTATTTTGGATCTTTATGTTCATTAAAGTTATGGTGAGAATCATTTCATGGTGTATGTCAATAAAATCAATATGCTATATACCTTAAACTTATACAGTGCTTTGTATCAATTATATTTCAATAAAACTAGAAGGAAAATGCATTGATTTATTTCTCACTGAAATATTTTCATTGTGTAGTAACACACACAATTATGCTTTCCACTAGTGCTTATTTTTGTGCTGCCTTGGTCATTCTGAGAAGAATTGATTCTTATGTCTAAGAAATTCTTCGGGTTAGAAGTGGTGGTGAAACAAAAGACTCCTGTTGACATGTGAAAATTTTTTTCCAGGTGTGTAAAATTGTAGATGCCATTTATAAGAAACTGTGTGGGAATGATTCTCAGATGATGAAACAAGCTATGCTGCAGGTCATCACCTTGTTGACACGAACTTCACCAGGAATGGTCATCTCTGAACTTCTGCATTACCCAGTCCCAGTAGATGAGTAAGGCTCCTCTTGCCCCTTCCACAACGATGGTTCACATCTCCAGAGTTAGATGGACTTGGATAAGTCGGATCTAATTTCTTTTTTCGGAAAGAGAATATCTATTTTCATGCCACGTAGGATGATTTTAAGGCATAAATAAGATTATATGTATTATTCATGTCATCATAAAATACCTGGCACACAGTAAACCATCAAGAACAATCTATAAAACAGAAACATATCTTGGACATAGAGAGCAGACTTGTGGTTGCCAGGAAGGAGCGGGAGAGGAGTGGGATGGATGGGGAGTTTGGGTTTGGTAGATGCAAACTGTGACGTTTAGAATGGATAAGCAATGAGGTCCTCCTACACAGCATAGGAAACTATATCCAGTCTCTTAGAGTGGAACATGTTGGAAGATAGTATGAGAAAAAGAATGTATATATGTGTTCTGCTGCATATCACACATTAAAAAAACCTCTCCTCAAAGTGATAATGTTTTTCCCCATATGTGATAGATTCCTAGTGGGTTTTTTTTTTCTCATTTATGAAGGAGAGACATAAGGTATTTCCACCTACAAATAAAATAAAAAAAAAACATTTAGAATTCTCAGGCATAACCGAGAGTCCCCATCCCTTAACAGTTTGTCTGAAATTCATGATCCATGGTAATGAGAAATATTTAAGAAAAAATATGTTAATGTGAGCATACAGAGCACTATGAATCTAACAGACAGGTTAGAACAGCTTATTAAATCACTCAATTTCTATAGTTTGTACATTGGAAAGAAAGGTATTACTTCTCTACTACTAACAGTGTAAAAGGCAGGAAATTACATTATGGAAAGGATTCAAGCTCTGGAAACAAATGAATATAAATTAAATCCCAGCCTTGACTGTTACATCCTCTGTGACATCATGTGTTTCATAAACTTCTGGATTCTCGATTTCCTAATCTGTGAAATAAGGAATGTTCTTTTTATCAACACAGTTGTTACATGGATTTAATTAGTTAATGTCTGTAAAAGGGCAATGAAATCAACAAAATACTAAACCACTTACATGACCAACTTTCTTTTTCCAATGGAAAGATTGCATTTCTTAGGAAGTTTAAGCTCACAAAGTATTTTAATACTTAGAAAATTCCTGGAAACTAAAAATATAAGATTCAGTGTTTTCTCATTTAGGAACTAAGACCAACTGTGTGGAAAGTATTACCAGCATTCAAGCATTTTGTTGATGAGTGAATATAAAATATAAACTACCACTGAATCCATTACAAACAATATGTACTGAGGAGGTACAGAAAGCAAGCATAGTTAGAACTGGGCAAAACTTAATTAAAATAGTCACCAGTAGGTGGTCTTGTGCATAGTAGGTAAGGATTGAGGCAGAAAAGACTGGGATTTGTAAGGTAAGGTAAGCTTAAACAAAGAAACAAAATGAAGATCTGATCAGCCAGAAGTTGTGATCAAGAGCTAAGAGAATGGGACAGGGCTTGGGAAATCTGATGTCCATATGATTCTAAGCCTAGTTCTATGAATAAGCCCCGCAGGCAAAAGCAATTGAGTAACAGGGATCTAGAGAGCTGGGTATGTACATGCTCTGGGAATTGACCCTTACTGTGAGGAACCTAAATGCAGAGGAGCAACAGGGTTCACAACCCAACATGGCTTGACAAGGTATTAAGAGTACAGCAGCACAGAGGTCTGTAGAAGTTTTTAAGATGAGCAGTAGTTAAGAATAATCTTGAAGAGTGGTGGTTATGTAGGGAAAGGAACTCAGAAACTAGAGACTGAGAAGCCAGAGTTTCAGTCATAGTTATGTTACTGATTGAATATGTATCAGTTGGAAAGATGGCTTTTTTTTTACATTTAATTTTCTTTCTTTCCCCCCCCTTTTTTTTTTTTTTTTGCTTTTTTTGCTTTTAAGGGCTGCATCCATGGCATATGGAATTTCCCAGGCTAGGGAGCTGTAGCTGCTGGCCTACACCACAGTCACAGCAATGCCAGATCTGAGCTGCATCTGCAACGTACACTAAGCTCACGGCAATGCCGGATCCTTATCCCACTGAGCGAAGCCAGGGATTGAACCCACATCCTCATGGGTACTAGTCTGATTCATTTCTGCTGTACCACAATGGGAACTCCCTAATTTTCAAATTTCAAGCTATATAGTTTTTATTTAGTTAGCTTGTCCATGGCATTCCAGTTGATACATTTGTATATTAAGTTGTATTTCCATACCAGTTTTAAAATATTCAATTATCCTTGTACTAACAAGGTAATAAGGTGGGAGAAAGGAGTATGGGGTAGAGAAAGTTGATTAGTTCCTGACATTGAGCTGGACAGATATTTAAATGGCAGTAAGAAATCAACTTGCAGACTTATAGACTGTATTTTCCATAAGACCTTACTGAAATTCTGTTTTCAAGGACAAGAAACTGAATGTGACTATCAATTGGTTTTGGACTTGTCTACCAGGCCTTTCTCTGTAAAGATGTAAAATAAGCCACTTTTTCTAACTCATGTCACAGTGTTAAGTAGGAAATGAAAAACTTGTGATTCCTATTATTGGGGCATGGGCTGTCTTTGCAGCACTTTGATACTGATGTGGCATGCAGCTGGCTCTGAGAAAACTGTGGCCCCTCGTGTGCTGAAGACAATCTTATTGATACTGAAAGAAAAGCCTGGGGAAATGGAAGAAGGAATAATGGAAAGAAGGCATTTTTCTCTTGATGCTACTAATATGATGCCTGTGGTGGTAAGTAATACAAAGTGTGTTTCTTTTTCTTAGTGTTGTTTACTTAATCATGAAAAATTCCTATCTTCTCACAGATTCATTCATACTTCCTTGACACAGTCTGGCTCTCATTCATTCATTCACTCATTCATTCATTCATTCAACACATATTTATTGAGTGCCTACAATGTGTCACATCCTAATCATGAAGCTTTTATCTGGTAAGATACATAGGCAATGAATGACAATTTTAAAAAAGGTGTCATATGTCAGACGATATAAAGCTTAGAAGAGATGCAAAGTGGGGTGGGGAAAAGAAAGTGAAGGGAAGGGTTTAGGTAAATTGGTCAGGGCAGATCGTGCTACTGCAGTGACATCTAATCAGAGACCTGAATGAAATGAGGAAGTGATCCTTGCAGATTTCTGGGCAAGAGAGTTCTAGACAGAAGGACAAAATCCATATGTGACAAGAGCTTGCCTGGTATGTCAGTGAAGCAAGGAAGCCAAAACATCTGGAGAGAATGGGCAAAGGATGAAAGTGTAGGAGATAGTATCAGAGAAATAGCCACCAGCCAGATCATATAGGCTTTACAGATACGTGAAGGTCTAATCTTATTTGTGTCCATCATTATATATCTCCCAAGGACCAAAATAGCCACTCCTGAAAGTACATTCAATCTTTCAGAGATATAACAAAAAAAAGTGGATAATGCTCTAAAAATGTGATGTGGTGGAATGTGTTTATCTGATGTAGGGGGTGTTGCAATGGTCAGTGCGACAAGCAATTTGTTAGTGACCTAGCCTGCCCGTCATTAAATATCTCACTGCTTTGGGTAGTTGACACATGGGGAAGACCTGCGTTATTGGTAAACCATCCTTTTTTTTTTCTTGTCTTTTTGTCTTTTTAGGCTGCATCCATGGCATATGAAGGTTCCCAGGCTAGGGGTCCAATCGGAGCTACAGCTGCTGGCCCACACTACAGCCACAGCAGTGCCAGATCTGAGACACATCTGTGACCTACACCATAGCTCATGGCAATGCTGGATCCTGAACCCCCTGAGAGAGATCAGGGATCAAACCTGCATCCTCATGGATACAAGTGGGGTTCATCAGCCACTGAACCACAAAGGGAATTCCTGGTAAATTATTCTTCAGGGCCACATATAAAGGGAGCCTTGAGAGGTGTACCCTCCTGGGGAATCAGCTTGCTTCCTGCTGATTTGGCAGCCAGGGCACTGTTAATAATGCTTTGGGAGCCCATTGTCATGGAAAGCTTGGCACAGTTCTTGCTTCAAAAAAGACTTAGTAACTGCAATTGAATGAATGAACACACATATGCATGCTTCAGGCTTCCTTCAAGGAGGCCAGGGAAGGGGTTGCAAAGTCCCTCTTTGAACACTTTCCCCACCATTGCTGATTGTGCTTAAAGGGTGATGGTTACATTCTTGATTTCTCTTTCCTTCTCTTACAGGCATCCCAGGCACTGTGCACATTGCTGCCTCTTGGTTCTTACAAGAGAGCAGTGGCCCATTTTTTCCCCCAGCTCTTAATGGCCCTCATGCTTCAACTCTTTTGCAGGAGCAACCTAAGACTTATGACAGAGGACAGGCCTTTGTGAGTTTGTGGTGGTTTGTAGTTTCAGACTGAATAAGAAATAAGCTCCCAGCTGTCAAGTGTTTCTACTCCTTTGGGTTCATGTGGGGCTCTATAACCCCATATGCAGTATATTCATTTATTACAGTTTCCTCTCCTCTGGAGGGTAAAATGCCTTCAGTAAAATAACTATCCCAAGTACCTAGAAGATAGCTAGGACCTTCCCTAAGTGTGTGTAGTGTATAAAGGAACCACTCCCACAGAAGACGGTTTATTCCTCCCACCAAGGGAGACTACCATGCAGAGAGAAGTCAGAGAAGAGCAGTAGGTCCAAAGTCAGACACGTTCAGACTCTGCCATTTCCTCAGATCATCATCTCTCAGGGCAGAGTACACATAAGATAAAGGAATGTGCACAAATGTGCTTTGTGAACTATAAAGTTGTTTTGTGGTAGAAGATGCGATTCTGGGCTTATGAAAGCATGCAGTCATTCTGTCCACATAAAGTAGGGTTTAGCTCTTCTCTTTCACCCAGTATTCTTTGCTACTCTCCAGGAAAATCTGGACCCAAATCTCTGCTCTTTGTCCTCATCTGGTGTGGACTTCTATGCAAGGCAGAATTGTAAAACACAATCAATCCCATTAAGATATTTAATCTAGTCTAATCTCTGTCTCTGTAAGCAGACATACACCAAATCATCCTAAGTAGATGAGAACATATTATCATCCAAAGAAGAAACTCAACAGGCACATTTAGCATGTTCTCACATCATTTAACATCTTTTGCTAATAAGCTGTTAGTAAGCTAATAAGCTAATAAGCTTCTCTATGATTAATCCTAGATTTTACATGCTGCAATTTCACTTTAACTTTGCATCCCATGTCCTGTTAATCAGGGGAAATTAAGAGCATTTAGTAGTCTCTTTCCTTTGAAATATCCCCTTTCCCAGAACTGGCATTCTGTCCAACATAGAATGAAAAGGCAGGTCCCCTCTGTGTTTAGGCATGTGAAGACCACTGGCAGGTAATGATCCTCCTATTCTTTGGGGCCTTAGATATGCCCGAGATGCCCTGCGAGTTCTGCTGGATTGTTCTGGACTGCAACGGGTAGATGCTGCTCTACAGAAGAAGAATTGCTGGAACCAATCTTCCCAAGTACCGTTTCACTATCATGGAGTCTACTTTATTGCCAAGTAAGAACAGGGTTTCTCTAATGTGTCCTTGGTCTCTTTCCCTCTACCCCATCTTTCTTCACTTAAGCCCTGTGGGAACACTGCCAGTATCCACGCCAACTTCCAAACCTCTCCTAATGATCTGAATTGTGGTTTGACTTCTACTTTTTCACTTATTTTAGAGGTTTTATTTTGGGAAAATTTTTCCTTGGCTTACCCTCTTATTTACCCTCTTATTTGATGATACAGAATCCAAATTATCCTCTCTCCACAGAACAGGTTTCTCTTTCAGATATGGAGAACTGGAGATGAATCTGCTTTTTCCTTTATTCTGTCATTAGCTGATTCCTGCTCTGCAGGCATCAGCCAGCTATAAATGCGCTTCATTTTAAAGAGGTCTAATCAAAACATGTGATCAATGAGACAAACAAATTTGGGAAAGTATAATAGGAGAGGATCTTTGTTTCTCTAGTACCAGAAAGGTTTTTTTTTTTTTTTTGTAGTTCACCCATTAGTGAAGAGCAAGTGTCTGATTATATCCAGATTTTATGATTAAGAATCAAGATAAATGGCCTTGACAACGTAATAGACCATTTGAAGATGTAACTGACCTAGAAAGCACTGTCTGTATGGTTTCTGGGCTCTTGGTGCTTTTAAACCAACACTTTATTTGTATACATATTTGAAGAACACATCTCATAAAAGTGTAGTACACTGTCAGCTTGCAAATAAAGTCTTGGTATATTTGGATCTTCTTACTCAAAGTGTGGTCCACACATCAGCAGCAACAGCATCACCTAGGTGTGAAACATGTAGAATCTCATGGTCCACTCCAGACCTGTTGAATCAGAATCTGCATTTTAGCAAGATCCTTCAGTGATTTGTAAGCACATTCCAATCTGAGAAGCACTGGTTTAGAATACCAACCTGAAGTCACCAAATGGAATCTCTATTACATAATCCTTCCCAGTCCTGCCAGTCTGATCCAGGCCACTATGTCAGGATAACTGTGAGCCTAGCCATGGCCCAAGTATGCTAGAGAGAATGACTCAGTGAATCAGGGCTCACCACTTCTTCTCATGAGTAACCCAGGATAGCCCAAACTCTCTTCTTTATTGTGTCATTCAAAGGAAGGATTTGGCCTGAAACCACAAAGGTGACCTTTGTGGCTATCCTGGATAGCCAAGATATTTTTGTGCTATTTATTTTTTTCTCCATTCGGTCAGTCATAGATGGGTGCTTGCAATAATATGGGGCATTCTGCACTGTGGCACAAGTTGGGAGAGACAGGAAAGAGGAGTGGCATTAAAGTATCAGTGATCCAGGTATTACATACTCCCTCAGAGTCTGCATAGAATTCATAATGAGGCTGCAGTTTACCTTGGGTTAGGGCATATTCAAGAATATTTTTCTTTTTATCTGGGTGGTACAAAACATGAGGATAACAGCTCCCTCTTTTCTAACATTAGCATTTTTTGATGTAGGAATTGTTTCCATTGTCCTTGATAATTCAATGCCTTATTCTCCTTTACAGAACGCTTAGTGAATATAACTTTCCACAGTTTCCAGAGACATTGCATTATCTCTACAAGCTCTCTGTGGAAGGTCCTAGAAGATCAGAAGACCGTGTCATAACGATAATATTCCTCACTGAAGTGAGTTTTATTTGGAGACTGTGAAAAGCTGTGTTCTCCTTCCCTTTCCTCATCCAAAGTTAAATCAAAACTCTAACATTTAACTCCCTCTCTGAATATTGATTCTTACCAAAAGTTAAGACAATGAGAGATACCTGAAGCTAAGGGGATAAGGTGGAAATAGATCTGAATTATGAAAGGATTGTACCTTTAGAATGTTCCAGGGTTTGGCCTTTGTAGTTTTCTAGCGGGGGGGGGGGCGGGATTTGCACAAACTAATTAGTTTTGTAGTACTAATTCAAATATATTTGCATACTTGCTACAGTATATAGGGACAACTGAGTTTACTAAATGTATTAGGTAATATCTGGGATGTAAACAATGCTTCAAACTGTCTGGGAAAAAATAGAAATGGCCTAAATACTGAGTAAAATGAAGATGTAGAACTATATTATTTTGCATATGAATGCCTCATGAATGTATGGAACACAATACTAGAGTCAAGCAAACTGAGGCAGTCCTTTTGCTTACAAGCAACATGTAGAAAGTTCTATAAATAGAAATTATCTGAGTCAAGGCCAATTTTTCTATAAAAGTAATATATAGCATGAAAGTATTGATCTAAGGGACAAGGCCAAATATTTTCGAAAGTTTGACATGATTTCTAACTTCATAGCTAAACAGTTAAAAACCATAAAAGACATAGCTATACACTATACTGTGTACTTCTAAAGCTTTCAGGAGGATAACTAAACACAGCAGGAGCAAATCAAAGATTTTTAAACTGGCTTAATCCATTTGAATCTCTCATGAATCTTGTTATGTGACTATTATTTATTGTAGTGTCTGAACATGACATATGTAATCACTCCCATAAAATTATACACTTAAATTTATAGATGATATAAGATTTATATAAGCGTCATTAATGCACCTAATGATGTTTAATGAAATGTAGTTACCTATCTCATCATGAATATAGTGCTTACTATATTAGAGATTGGCATGCCTGTGCTTTAAAGAGCTCAAAGAGAGCCACACTCTTCTATCACATTCTCTGGAACTTCAGGGCAATCATCAACTTTCCAGTTCAACTACAAGGTCCCTTGCCCTTCAGTTGTTCTGAGCACACTATGTGCTTATTGTGCTTATGTACTTACCTTACTTTGGCTTTATCAGACAGTGATAACTAAGACAGTCTATAAATGCCTATGCCTATTAGTTTCTGCTAATATAAATACAAAAAAAGTTTACATCTCTGTGCCTATACCTTCCTTTGTTTGATATTTTAGATCATTTTCTTATAATAGAGTCCAGGAATCTGAAACAATAGCTAAAGGGTATGAACATTCTGCAGACTAAGGATTTTTAATGGCACTTGGATATCTAGAAGGCAATACCTGTCAATGCTCCCCATGCAGCTTGTGGGTGTGCTCATCCCACAGCACTTTCACCACCATGGACAAGATTTCCAATGTGAGACATAGATTTGATGTCTTATAGGTGATTTGACTTATTCTATTACTTAAATTTTTAGAGAGGTTGAGCATTTAAAAAATACTGTTAGAGTTCCATATTGTAACCAACACAATCTCTCCATTACCCATTTACCTATTATTTTAGCATTTTTTCTCAATTATGTCTATGGTTCCCTCTCTCTCTCTCTCTCTCTCTCTCTCTCTCTGTCACTCACACACACACACACAATACAAATTTGTGAAGGTTATCAAGGAACATATGAACATAGTGCTTTAGTGAGGTTTATTTAGACTATTGCTAGTGAGATGAATTGCAAGGACAAAAAAATATGCAAAGAAATACTTATTTTTCCTTAGGAGGTTTATTAATGTTCTATGTTGATATAATTTTAAGGCTATAGTATGCATATGTAGAAAGCAAATAAGTAAACATATTAATATTATTAGGAAGCAAGGTTTTCTAGAAAGAGAAAGATATGGCAACATAAAATTTTTAAAAAGTTATATAGACAAACCCACAGCTAACATCAGTCTCAATGGTGAAATGCTGAATCACTTGCATTAAGATTAGGAGCAAGGCAAGATGTCCACTCTCATCACTTTTGTTCAATATAGTTTTGGAAGGCCTGGCTATGGCAGTCAGAGAAGAAAAAAATAAAAAGAATACATATTGGAAAAGAAGTCAAACTGTCACTGTTTTCACATGACATGATACTATAAATAGAAAATCCTACGGACACTACTAGAAAAATATAGGTGCTCATCAATGAATTTGATGAAAAGTGAGGATACAAAATTAATACACAGAAATCTCTTGCACTTCTGTATGCTAATAATGAAGAATCAACAAGAAAACTTAAGAAACAATAGCATTTACCACTGCATCAAAAAGAATAAAATACCTAAGAGTAAATCTACCTAAGGAGGCAAAAGACCTGTAATCTGAAAACTATAAGATGCTAATGAAAGATTTCAAAAGTGACAAAAACAGATGGAAATATATACTGTGTCCTTGGGTTACACAATATTGGAAGAGCCAGTATTGTTAAAATGACTATACTGTCCATGGCAATGAACAGATTCAATGCAATCTTTAGCAAATTACCAATGGCATTTTTCACAGAACTAGAACAAAAAAATCTAAAATTTCTGTGGAAACACAAAAGACCTCGAATAGCCGAAGCAGTCTTGAAAATGAAAATGGAGCTGGAGAAATCAGGCTGATTTCAGACTATACTGCAGAGCTACAGTCATCAAAACAGAATGGTGCTGGAACAAAAATAGAAATATAGATCAATGGAACAGGATAGAAAGCCCAGAAATAAACACAAGCAACTCAATTTATGACAATTAATTAATTCATAACTTAATAATTAAATAATTATTAATTATGAAAATTACTCTTTTACATAGTAAAGTCAATTTTATTGTTACCAAAAGGGAAACATTGGGACAATGATAAATTAGAAGGTTGAAAGTAACATATATGCACCGCTGTATATAAAATAGATAACTAACAAGGACCTGGTGTATAGCACAGGGAACTCAATATTCTCTAAACCATTGAAAATAAGTACTAGAGTACTTAGAATATTGTAATATCATTTCTTCTTGGCATTCACTGCTCATGTCTTCTTTTTATATTATATTGGTCAAAACCTATTTTAAGGCTTTTTGTCTAAGAACAAAGTATTACATCTTCTAACTCCAATGTTTTTTTATTTCCCAATTCAATAATCAATCTCCTTTTGCTGTTATTATTTCCTTATAATAATTTTCTTTAGCATTATTTCATTTTTACAGAATTTTATATCATAATTTAGAAAATAATTTGCTCATTTTGAACATTTATTTTTAAGTAAAGTTATGAATTTACTGTCAACTACAGCACAACTATCTATTTTATTATATAACTTTTATAATATTTTTTATCATTCAACTCCTTTATTTTTTTATAACAATGAATTTTATTTCAATTATAGGTGTACAAGATCATCACAAGTCAACGTGATTGATTTTGTGTCCCAAACCCACAGTGCATCCCCCCACTCCCCAGATTGTCTTATTTGAAAAACCAAGGTTTTCCAAAATCTGTGAGTCATTGTCTGTTCTTCAAGGAAATTCATTGTGTCTCTTTAGGTTCCACATGTAAGCGGTAGCATTGGGTGTTGCTGTCTAATTGTCTGACTGGTTTCACTTTGCATGATAATTTCTAGGTCCATCCATGTTGCTGTAATGTTGTTATTTCGTTCCTTTTAATGGCTGAGTAATATTCCATTGTGTGTATGTACCATATCTTCCCTATCCACTCCTCTGTCGATGGGCATTTAAGTTGTTTCCATGACCTGGCTTCTTCCCTCTCTAGCTGCTTTACATGTAAAGTTAGGTTGTTTATGTGAGCTTTTTCTTGTTTCCTGAGGTAGGCTTGTATTGCTATAAACCTTCCTTTTAGAACTGCTTTTGCTGCATCCCAGAGGTTTTGGAGTGTCGTGTCTGTTGTCATTGGCTTCTAGGTATTTTTTAATTTCCTCTTTGATTTCTTCAGTGATTCATTGATTGTTTAGTAGTGTGTTGTTTAGTCTCCACGTGTTTGTATTTTTGGCCATTTTTTTCTTGTTGATTTCCAGTCGTATAGCATTGTGGTCAGAGAAGATGCTTGATATGATTTCAATTTTCTTAAAGTTACTGAGGCTTGATTTGTAACCCAGGAAGTGATCAATCTTAGAGAATGTTCCATGCGCACTTGAGAAGAAAGTGTATTCTGTTGCTTTTGGATGGAATGTCCTATAAATATCTATTAAGTCCATCTAATCTAATGCTTCTTTCAGGGCCTGTGTTTCCTTATTGATTTTCTGTCTGGATGACCTGTCCATTGCTGTAAGTGGGGTGTTAAATTCCCCCACTATGATGGTGTTATTGTTGATTTCTCCTTTTAAGGCTGTTAGCAGTTGCCTTATATATTGTGGTGATCCTATGTTGGATGCATAGATATTTAAAATTATTATGTCTTCTTCTTGGATTGTTCCTTTGACCATTATGTAGTGTCCTTCCTTGTCTCTTAAAATGTTCTTCATCTTAAAGTCTATTTTGTCTGATACGAGTATTGCTACTCCGGCTTTCTTTTGATGCCCGTTGTATGGACTAGTTTCTTCCACCCTCTCACTTTCAATTTGTATGTGTCTCTAGAAGTGAAGTGGGTCTCTTGATGACAGCATATATATGGGTCTTGTTTTTGTATCCATTTGGCTATTCTATGTCTTTTGGTTGGGGCATTCGGTCCATTAACATTTAAGGTAATTACTGATATATATGTTCTTATTGCCATTGTATTAACTGTTTGGGTTTTTTGTTGCTCTTGCTTTTACACTGAAGTTTTGATATAGGAGTCTATATACAAATGCGGTTGTTTTAATTTGTTTGTTTCTTAATTGCATGTGCATCTCCAGTGACCTGCATTTGTGCTCTCTTCTCATGATTTCTGATTTTGGTAGCATAATTGTGCATGGGTGATTTAGTATCTTTACTGTATATATGCCTTTCCTGGTGAGCCTTGTCATCTGTGATGTTTTTTTTCTGGTTGTGGCCTTTTTTTTTTTCTGCCTAGAGAAGTTCCTTTAAGATTTGTTGTAAAGCTGGTTTAGTGTTGCAGAAATCTCTTAGCTTTAGCTTATCTGTAAAGGTTTTGATCTCTCCTTCAAATCTGAATGAGAGCCTTGCAGGGTAAAGCAATCTTGGTTGGAAGTTTTTCCCTTTCATCACATTAAGTATATCATGCCAGTCCCTTCTGGCCTGCAGAGTTTCAGATGAAAAATCTGCTGATAACCTTATCAGGGTTCCCTTGTATGTCATTTGTTTCTTTTCCCTAGCTGCTTTCAAACTTTTCTCTTTGTCTTTAATTTTGGTCATTTTGATTAATATGTGTCTCGGGGTGTTCCTCCTTGGGTTTATTTTATATGGTACTCATTGCGCTTCCTGAATTTGACTGAGTGGGTTCCTTTCCCACATTAGGGAAGTTTTTGGCTATTATCTCTTCAAATATTTTTTCTGTCCCCTTCTCTCTCTCTTCTCCCTCTGGCATCCCTATAATACGGACATTGGTGCATTTAACATTATCCCAGAGTTCTCTGAGACTCTGCTCATTTCCTTTCAGTCTTTCATCACTTTTCTCTTCCGCATTAGTGATTTCCACTAATCTGTCCTCCACCTCACTGATTTGTTCTTCTGCCTCCTGTATTCTACTGTTGGCTGCTTCTAATGAATTTTTTATTTCTGTTATTGTATTTTGCATCTCTTCTTGTTTACTTTTTACAACTTGTATTTCTCTGCTCAGTGTTTCCTGTAAATTATCAATCTTTGCCTCCAGTCTATTTCCAATGCCTTGCATCATCTTCAGCATCAACAGTCTAAAGTCTCTTTCTGGGAGGCTGAAAATCTCCTCATCACGGAGCTGTTTTTCTGGGCTTTTCTCTTTCTCCCTTATCTGAGTTAGAGTTCTCTGTCTTTTCATTTTTATAGGTTTTTGGTGTGGTGACCTTTTTGCCAACAATAGAGTTGTAGTCTCTCTTAGTTCTGGTGTTTGCCTCCCCTGTGGCTAAAGTTGGTTTGGAGGGGGCTTGCTGTAGTCTTCCTGATGGGAGGGAGTGATGCCTGCTCACTGGTTGTTGGGGTTGATTCTTATCCCTCTGATGGGTGGGGCTTTGTCTCTGGATGAGATTAGAGGCTGGCTGTGTGCGTGAGGGGTATTTAGGCAGCCTGTTTACTGATGAGTGGGGCTGTGATCCCACCTGGATTATTGTTTGGCCTGGGGCTTGTCCGCGCTGATGGGAGGGACCAGGTTTTCCCAGAAATGGCCACCTCCAGAGAAATGCAGAATGATGAATGTTCCCGGGAGCTTCACCTCCAATGCCGTTCCCCCACAACAAGGCATAGTCACCCCTGTTTTCCCAGGAGATCCTCCAAGAATTGCTGTCAGGTTCCACCTGGAGTCCTATGGAGACTGCTTTGCCCTGGGACCCAGTGCATGTGAAAGTCTGTGTGTGCCTTTCAAGAATGGGGTCTCCGTTTCCCCCAGTCCTGTGAAGCTCCTGCACACAAGCCCCGCTGGCCTTCAATGCCAGATGCTCCGGGGGCTCTTTCTCCCTGTGCCCGATCCCCAGGCGTGGGGATTTGACGTGGGGCTCAGAACTCTCAGTCCTGTAGCTGAGCTCTGTGATGCAGTTACTTTCCAGTCTGTGGGGCTTCCCACCCGGGAGGTATGGGGTTGCTTCTATCACGTAATCGCCCCTCCTACCTCTTGATGTGGTCTCCTCTTTGTCTTCTGGAGCAGAATATATTTTTGGAAGTTTAGAGTCCATTTGCTTGAAGGCTGCTTGGCATTTGGTTGTAGTTTTGTTGCTTTTGGGGAGAGAAGTTGAGCTCCAGTCCTTCTATTCTGCCATCTTAATCCAATCTCCCCTCGTTCAACTCCTTTAAAATTGATCTGGTAGAATATTTTTATTGTGTTGTAGTAACCTTTGTTGTATATTTGATTTCCTCCGTTTCAATTTGACCACAAATGGACAAGAGTTCCCTTAAATTTTGAAGTGCTTATAGGCTTTCTCTTTCTTTTCCATTTAAACTTCTTGGTTTCTTCTTTTATTATAAATACCATTAAGTTTTCTAAGTGTTTTTAAATGTTTTGCTTTAGGGAAGTTATTGATTTTTTTTGAACTAGCAATAAGTGTTTGTAAAAGCTCTTTAGAATGTTGAAAATAATATACAGTCTCTCCTCTCTCAGGTTCTCTTGCTCTTGCCCACTATCACACTCTCATTAATTTTTTTCTTTTTTTTTGTTTTTTTTTCTTTTTTTGCTTTTTAGGGCCACACCCATGGCATATACAGCTGCTGGCCTACACCACAGCCACAGCAACACAGGATCTGAGGAACATCTGTGAACTACACCACAGCTCAAGGCAATGCTGGATCCTTAACCCAATGAGTGAGGCCAGGTATCAAACCCACAACCTCATGATTCCTAGTTGGATTCATTTCTGTGGCGCCACAATGGGACCACCTCTAATTTTTTCTGTACTTTGTCTGTCTTAGCAATATTTTAAATTCTCCCATGAAAATTGTCTTTTATTAAACGGTTGTGTCTTTGGTGATGTCTTCTCCAAATACTTCCTATGGCTAATGCCAACTCTATATTAAAATTCAGATCTAAATATCAATTTTTATTCTAAATACAATCTACACTGCATACATTCAGTACTATATTAAATGTTCTTGTGGAACCTTGTAGTTTTCCTTCTTAGTACTGATCACAGTTATCACCTTTGCTTACATTAGGGTAGTATACTATTGTGCAATATAGTATCATTGTACAGTATCATTCTCTTCAGATAGTCTGGAATCTCCACAAGGACATGAATCAAGAACACTCTGCTCACTATCACGTCCCCATTTTCTAACACAGCACCTCACCCATAATAGGCATGACTTCTAGTATATATAGATATTGGCTGTCAAGGAACTCACCCACCAGACTACAATGTGGCAGAGGGAGATCATTTAGTTTCTAACAATGGAGAGAAAAAATTGTGTATGTCAATGGAATCAATAAAATAATTTATAATAGGAATTGAAAAGAATGTTATTTGAGCCAAACTGAGAACTATGACCCAGGAGACAATCGCTCAGATAACTTTGAGGAACTGTTCTGGAGAACCATGGTTTTCAGATCAGTTTTATGTCTTAGAAACAAAGAACATCAAATAATCCAGCAATATATTCCCTCAAGGTTTTTTTTTTTTTTTTTTTTTTTTAGCAGATCAACATGTACACAATGAATCAGCATGACCTTGTCACTTGGGAAGGGAGTATTATTAAAGGAGGACCAGCATTGGTGTCCCAAGAAGGGAAACATTTAATATTTTCAACATAGATATCCTTTACTTCTGGTCAGTGCACACTTTTCTTTAATAATTAAAGCATAATGGAGTTCCCTTTGTGGTGCAGTGGTAAGGAATATGACTAGTACCCATGAGGATGTGGGTTCAATCCCTGGCATCACACAGTGTATTAAGTACCTGGTGTTGCCATGAGCTGCAGTGTAGTTCACATATGAGTCTCAGACCTGGCATTGCTCTGGCTGTGGTGTAGACTGGCAGCTGCAGCTTTGATTTGACCCATAGCCTGCGAACAAACAGGCTGTTTTATTAAGCATAAATTTGAAGTTAAATCATAAGTCTGAGTAACTTGACGATACCTCCACATATGTGAAAACTTCTTTCAGCATATACATAAAGCAAAACATGTATTTCCTGTTATATCTGCTACTTCTCCTTCCCTCTTTGAGCACAGAAATATAGGTAAAAATACATATATTTAGGATTTTAGTGTTATTTGCATTCTAGTTTTACTGAACATATCTTGTTTTTACGACCGGAGCAGAACTTATGCTTGGCTGTTACTCTACCTATGAACTTTACTGTTTTCTTCCAGCTTCTCAATAATTTCTTCAAGGACCCATTCCCAGAAGAATTTTTGACTCTCTTCAGAAACTGGGTCAATGACTCTGATCCTGCAGTTTGCAAACTGAGCCTTCGGAAAATTGCCAGCATGGCACCAGTTATCAATGAGGTATGTGTGTGTGTGTGTGTGATTTGTGCCTGCAAGCACCATCAAAGTCATAATCTGAAATTTGATATAACTTGATATCCTTACTGACCAAATATTTATTTTTTTTGGTTTATACAATATCAAAATCAGGTATTTTATCAGTAAGGAAACGGGGTTGAATAGAAAGGATGTGGTAAGTCAATTTATTGGTTTTATCACCTTATTTATATTTTTCCCAGAAAATCACTCATTGCTCTTAGAATTAATCATCATTGCCTACAGAAACACTCTAGTTACAATTAAAAGCACACATACATAAGTTATTTTCTTTTTTTTTTTTTTTTGTCTTTTTGCCTTATCTAGAGTCGCACTCATGGCATATGGAGGTTCCCAGGCTAGGGGTCTTAACATATGAGTCTCAGACCTGGCATTGCTGTGGCTGTGGCGTAGGCTGGCAGCTAGAGCTCCTGTTAGACCCCTAGCCTGGGAACCTCCATATGCCGCAGGTGCGGCCCTACATAAAAGGAAAAAAGACAAAAAAGAAATGAAAAGAAAAGTGAAAGATAAATAGTGGAGAGTGATCTGGACTGAGGTTTCACATAGTGCATATTGATAAAGACTCAATTTTCTAGGCAGACACAAGTATTTTATGGCTATTATTTTGGCAAATAGTATTTATTTCTTTTAGTTTTTTCTTTCTTATATTTCTTTCCCTTCATCAGTGTCTCCTTTGCATGTTTTAGCTGCTTTATCTTCCATTTGTCTGTGATCTACAACTTATGCCATGACCTGGCTCAGCAGCTCAGTGGTCCTAACATCCAAACAGGTCCTTGTCACCTAGTTTAGAGGTTGTACTGCAAATTGTGTGTTGATAAATGTTTAAACAATCAGCCCTCTAGTAAAAAGAACAATTTCTCTGGTGTAAATATTCTCACCATGGCTGGTTTCAAGCTCTCAAAGGGATGTTGGTAAACATGTATTTGGGCAGAGATGCACAGCAACACATCATTATTTAATATTCTCCCCATACAGATATACCCAAATAAACTCAAGGGTGAAAGAGCAAAAAATGTAGCAAAAGAAATAAGAAATGATGAGTTTTGAATACCCATTTCCATTGTTTTTATTTATAAATTTATAAAAATTATGTTGTTTTTTTTATGGCCACATCTGTAGTGTATGGAATTTCCTGGGCTAGGAGTCTAATTGGAGCTGCAGCTTCTGGCAAACACCACAGCCACAGCAACGTGAGCTGTGATCTATGCTGCAGCTCGTGTCAGTGCTGGATCCTTAACCCAGTCCAGAGCCATCCAGGGATCAAACCTAAACTCTCACAGAGACAATGCTGGGTTCTTAACAATGTTGAGGTTTTTAAATTTAATTTATGGCTAAACCCACAGCATATGGAAGTTCCTGGATCAGGGATTGAATCCAAGCCACACCTGTAACTTATGCCACAGCTGCAGCAATGCAGGATCCTTTAACCCATTGTGCCAGGCCAGGGATCAGACTTGGACCTCTGCAGTAACCAATCCACTGAGTCAGATTCTTAACCCATTGTGCCACAGCAGGAACGCCTATGAAAGTTTTAATAGTCGCGTTTTAATGATTAGCTTGGAAAATTTTTGACAATTTAACAGTTGACTCTTGTAAGCCAGCTCTAGCTCATCACTGAGAATGCTGCCCAAATTCAGAGGTGTGCATACCAAATGCTAACTCAAGTCTCCTTCCACATCCCAAATTCCACAATTTTCTTTCTTTTATATGTAGATAGAAAATGTCCAGAGCTTATTAATATCCATCTTGGATAATCTCCTTTCCAAAGACAACACTGTAGTATTTCGGGCCTTGATGACTCTTCGAAGACTTTTAGACAGACTGGACAAAATGACCTACTACTCTTCTCTGTGTACCAGAATTGCTTCAAGCTACCGTCCTCTTATGGATCATGTGAGTTACACAGTTAGATATGTGAGATCATTAGGTTTCATCATTCAGCTAGAGCCCCAGCTAAGGCAGTATATTACATCCCAGAATAAGTCAATAGTTGACAGTCATTTTGTGCAGAGCCACCATCTCTTTTACAGAGATTATGATATTAATCAGGTAAGCTCTGTTTGTTTTCTGGTTTTAAAATACCCTATGAGAACCTGGAGAAGTCTTTCCATAGAAGAGAGAATCAAGGCATGGCCTCTGTTCTTAAATGAAAGAGGAATTATAGTTTAGTGGCTACATATTGGTTAACTCTTAATCTGGACTTTCTAGGTTCAAATCCCTGTTCTACCACTTACTAGTTGTAAAATCTTTAGCAGGTCGTTCAGTCTCTTGGTGCAATGTCCCAAATGAATATATTACTATCATATAAAACTTCAATTAAAAAGTAATTTCATGGGAGCTCCCATTGCGGCTCAGTGGTGATGAACCTGAATAGTATCCATGAGGATGCAGGTTTGATCCCTGGCTGCACTCAGTGGTTAAGGGCCTGAAATTGCTGTGAGCTGTGGTGTAGGTTGGCAGGTGCAGTTCTGATTAGATCCTTAGCCTGGGAACTTCCATATGCCATGGGTGTGGCCCTTAAAAGAGAAAAATTCATCAGGAGGATTAGATCAGAATGGCAGAGGAGTAGGGCAAAAAGCTTACCTTCTTCCATAAATATGCCAAAAAAAAAAAAAAAACCCACAACATAACATGTAAAACGATCCTCAAAAAACACCTATGAATGCTAGCAGAAGGGCTTGGACTCCAAAAGGGCAAGCAAATCTCCACATAACTGGGTGGATAAAAGAAAAAAAAAAGATTAGAGAAAAGGGAATCAGGATAGATAGAACCATCACCTTTAGGAAGAAACTGAAGAAAGGAATTCTCACACTTCCTGGCTGGTGGGTGGATCAGCTGGGGCAGAGGAGGAGTTTCCAAGCCTCAGAGAGAATCACAGGAGCCTCTCTGAGGAGGGCAAAGCAGAGAGAGAGCTGCACAGATAATCAGTGCTTCTGCCAAGCACACCTCAACCTGATACACCAGTCCACTGAGGCAGGGAGGGTCTGGGTCTGAGACTCATACTGAGGGGGTCAGTCCTGGGGAGAGGACTAGGGTTTGGCTCCATGGAAACAGCCTGAAGTGGCTAAGTACTGTTGTGCCAAAGCCAGAGGCTGTGGGACAAGGCCGGGGTTGGCCAGAGAAGAAAGATGCTATTGTTGGAGAATGCCAGTTAAGGGAAGAGAGGGTGGGACTGCCATAGGAACTACTTCTGTGTGTATAGACTATAGGTGCAGGTGCAAGACACCTAAGTCATTCTGACTCCAGAGGTGGGCACAGCCTGGCCCCACTGCTGAGAGCCCAGTGACTGGATGCAACCTGTAGCCCTAATATCACCAGAAGTGTACACAGGAAGTGAACCTGCACAGGCTTTATCAAAGGGATAATGGCTTGTAAACATTGGGAAAATAGACAGCAAGCATCAAACCAAAAATAGCCCTCATACCAAAAATAAAAAAAATTTAAAAAAAGGGTAAACCTACATAAGTTACCAAGGGACAATCCCATATATAAATACAGTAGATAATTGTTTCCCCTAAACTCACAGAGTGTGAGATTTATAAGCATAATGAAGCTGAGGAAATATTCCCAGTTAAAAGATCAGCATAATTTCCCTTGAAGGAGTAAATAATGAAGGAACAAACCTCTTCAGTCCAGTAGACACTGAGTTCAATAAGTGAGGTATTGAAAATGCTGAAGGAATAAAGAAAAGTTGTAGTCAGAAATGCAGATCACTGTAAAAAGAAACTAGAAATTCTAAGGAGAAAATTAATTTTCCAAGACAAAAGCTGAGCTAAAGCAATGAATAGCAGAATGAATAATACAAAGGAACAGTTAAGTGACTCAAAAGCTAAAATGGTGAAAATCACCTAAGCAGGACGGCAGATAGAAAGCCAAATGGAAAAAAAAAGAAAGTTATGTAAGAGATCCATAGAATGACACAGAGCATGCCAACCTAATAGAGATCCCAGAAGGAGATGAGAGAAAAAAAAAGATTGAAAATTATTTGAAGAAATTATGGCTGAAAACTTTTCAAATCTAAAGGAGGAAACAGGTATATAGATACAGGAATCACACAACTCCTGGGCATATATCTGGAGAAAACCAGGATTTGAAAGGATATATGCACCCCAATCATCATTACAGCATTATTTACAATAGCCAAGCCATGGAAGACATCTAAATGTCCATCTAAAGGAATGGATAAAGAAGATATGGTACATATATACAATGAGATATTATTGGACCATAAAAAAGAACCAATAAAATCATGCCATTTGCAGCAACATGGATGGACCTAGAGATTATCATCCTAAGTAAATCAGAGAAAGACAAATATCTATGAGATCACTAATTTGTGGAATCTCATACAGAATGATACAAAAGAACTTATTCACAAAGCAGAAACAGACTCAAAAAATTTAAAATAAACTTACAGTTACCAAAGGGGAAACTGTGGGGAGAGATGGATTCGGAAGTTGGTTTTGCATATACACAATGGACTGGTAACAAGGACCTTCTATATACAGCTTATGGTAATCTATTCAATACTCCGTGAGAGCCTCTAGGGGAAAAATCCCAAAAAAGAATGGATATATATGTATATGTATGGCTGATTCACTTTGTTTTGCACCTGAAAATAACTCAGTATTGTAAGTCACTTGTACTACAGTAAAATTTTTAAAAATTCAGTTTTACAAAAAAACAAAAAAAGAGTAGGCCAAGGCCTTAACTGATGCCTCAACAAAGATAATATGAATGGCAAACATATGAGATTATGCTTGACATCAAATGTCATCAGGGAAATGCAAATAAAAACAACAATGAAATACCTACTAGAATGGCCAAAATCCAGAATACTGACAGCAGCTAATGCTGGCTAGGATGTGGGGCAACTGGGAATCTAATGCAGTGCTAGTGAGAATGCAAAATGGTACAGCCATTTTGGAAGACAGTTGGCAGTTACTTACAAAATTAAATACACTCTTTCCTTAAGATCCAGCAATTGTACTTCTTGGTATTTATCCAAAGTTGAAAACTTATACTCACACAAAAACTTGCACTTAAATGTATATAGCAACTTTGTTCACCATTGCCAAAACTTAGATGCCTCTGAGATGTCCTTGAGTAGATGGGTGGGTGAATCATCTGATACATACAGGCAAGTTATCAAGTCATGAAAATATGAGTGAAACAAACCAATATGAGAAGATTACATAATGCATGATTCCAACAAAAACACTTTCTAAAAAAGGCAAAACTGTGGAGAAAATTAAAAGATCAGTGGTTGTAGAGAGTTGGGGGCAGATTCCATTCTGGTATGCGATGCTGATAACAGCATAAGTTATGCATGAGTGATGTTGGTGCTGTATGGGAAATTGCTATATCTTACTCTTAATTTTGTTGTAAACTGCTCTAAAAAAGTCATATATATATATAATACAAATATATATAATACAAATATATATATAACAAATAATTTATGTAAATATAAATATATAAATAAAAAAATAGATATAGGAATCACAGAGGTTTACAGATAAGGTGGCCCCAAAGAGACATATACCAAAATATATCATAATAAAAATGAGAAAATTTAGGGGAGTGAGGGGTTACACTGTGGGTATGGGACAGAAAATCTGTCAAATTGACTTGTGATGATTTATGTACACCTATAATTGAAATAAAATCCATTAAGTTATAAAAAAATGAGAAAATTTAAACATAAGAGGATTTTAAGTGCAAAAAGAGAAAAAAGAGCTAATTAAAAGAGAACCTCCCCATAAGGCTATCAGCTTACTTATCTATACAAACACTACAAGCCAGAAGAGAGTGGCAAGATATATTCAAGATTCTGAAGGGGAAAAATCTGCAACTTAGAATACTTTATCCAGAAAGTTTGTCATTTAGAATAGGAGGAGAAATAAAGAATTTCTCAATCAAAAAATAAAAGAGCACTAGTAAACTCCTAAAGGAAATATTGAAAGGTATCCTTAAATAGAAAAGAAACACAATAATATAGGAAGAAGGGAATCACAACTGGAAGGATATAACTTAAATAAGCCAGTATACATATCAAACATGAAAAAAACCTATTTGTGAATGAATGATAACCACAATAAATAGCGAAAGTATAAACATGAATATGTAAAAATGGAATCAAAATCACACAATGTGGGGGAAAAGGGTAAGAAAATCTAGACCCTTTTTTTTTTTTTTTGTATGTGTTTGAGCTTATGTGACTATCAGTCTAAAGCAAGCAAATGTTGGAAAGGGTTACATAATTGAAAAACAGAAAACCAAACCAAAACCAAACAACACATTCACAAAAAACAAAAAGAAGAGGAAACAACCATAAAATAAAGTGAAATCACCAAATAACAAAAAGAAAAAGAAAGTAACAGAGAAGAAATTTAAAATCAACTAGAAAACAAGGTTTAAAAATGACAATATGGAGTTCCCATCATGCAGTGGAAACAAATACAACTCGGAGCCATGAGGTTGCAGGTTTGATCCCTGGCCTCACTCTGTGGGTTAAGGATCCAGCGTTGCCATGAGCTGTGGTATAGTTTGCAGACACAGCTCGGATCTGGCATTGCTGTGTCTGTGGCATAGGCAGGCAGCTACAGCTCCATTTAGACACCTAGCCTGAGAACCTCCATATGCTGTGGGTATGGCCCTAAAAAAGTTTTTAAAAATTGAAAATGTCAATAAATACATATTTATCAATAATTACCTTAAATATCAATGGACTGAATGAGCCAATCAAAAGAGAGAAAGTGGCAGACCGGATTTAAAAAAAATCTGTATACAATATACTGCCTAAAAGAGACTCATCTTAGAGCAAAGGACGCACATAATTGAAAGTGAGGGAACAGAAAAACATAATTTCATGCAAACAGAAATGACAAGTATGTGGGAGTCACAATACTCATATCAGACAAAATAGACTTTAAAAAATGCCAAAACTACCATATGACCCAGCAATCCCACTCTTGGGCATATACCCGGACAAAACTTTCCTTGAAAAAGACACCTGAACACGCATGTTCATTGCAGCACTATTCACAATAGCCAAGACATGGAATCAACCCAAATGTCCATCAACAGATGATTGGATTAGGAAGATGTGGTAGATGTACACAATGGAATACTACTCAGCCATAAAAAGAATAAGATAATGTCATTTGCAGCAACATGGATGGAATTAGAAACCCTCATACTGAAAGTAAGTCAGAAGGAGAAAGACAGATACCATATCATATCACTAATAACTGGAATCTAACATACTGTACAAATGAACCTTTATGCAGAAAAGAAAATCAAGGACTTGGAGAACAGACTTGTGGTTGCCAAAAGGGTGGGGGAGGGAATGGGATGGTAGGGGATTCTGGGGTTAACAGCTGTAGATTGTTGCCTCTGGGCTGGAAAAGCAAGGAGATCCCACTGTATAGCACTGGGAACTATGTCTAACCACTTGTGATGTGTAACCCTGTCACCACGCTGTACAGCTGGGTA
>PVHT020000105.1:14228-40231 GCA_004024745.2 Catagonus wagneri | reverse complement strand
AAATTTAACACCCCATTCACACAATTGGACAGATCGTCTAGACAGAAAATCAATAAGGAAACAGCTAAATAACACAATAAGTTGGACTTGTATTTTCAGGACATCAAACAAAGTATACATTCTTTTCATATCCACATGGAATAGTCTCTAGGATTCACCACATACTAGGGCACAAAACTAACCTCAACAAATTTAGGGGTATACAAATTTATTTCAAGCATCTTCTATAACCATAGCATCATGAAACTAGAAATCAATCACAGGAAAAGAATTGAGAAAAAATAACTACATGGAAACTAAATAACATGCTACTAAAAAAAATGGATCAAATAAAAAAAGGTTAAAAAGGAAATTAAGAAATACCTTGAGACAAATGACAATGAAAAAATACAACTATACAAAAATCTATGGAATGCTGCAAAAGCAGTTCTTAGAGGAAATCAGAGTAATACAGGCTTTCCTTAAAAAAAAAAGTAAAAGGAAAATCTCAAATACATAACCTAAACTATCACCTAAAACAATTAGAAAAATAAGAACAAACAAGACCTAAAGTCAGCAGAAAGAAGTAAATTATAAAAAGAGAGGACATAAATAAAATAGAGATTTTAAAAAAATCAATAAAACCAAGAGCTGATTCTTTGAAAGAGTAAACATAATTGGCAAACCCCTTGCCAGGACCACCAAGAAGAGAATCCAGTCAACCAAGATAAGAAATGAGAAAAGGATATTTCAACTGATACTGCTGAAATACAAAAAAATAATAAGATAATCTATGAACAATCATGTGCCATCAAATTTGACAACCTAGAAGAAACGGACAATTTTCTAGAAATGCATGGCCCATCAAAGCTGAATCAAGAAGGAAAAGGTAATCTGAACAGACCAATCACTAGAAGAGGAAGTGAATATGCAGTTTAAAAAAAAAAAAAAAAAAAAAAACCTCCCCACAAGCAAAAGTCCAGGACCAGATTGCTTCACAGAGAAATTCTACCAAACTTACATAAAGGAAATTACACCTATCATTTTCAAACTCTTATAAAAGCCTGAGGAGGAAGGTACATGCCCAAAGACATTCTATGAAGCCACCATCAGCCTGATATCAACACCAAAGATATCACCAAAACAAAATTATAGGCCAATATCTTTAATGAGTACATATGCAAAAATTGTCAATAAGATTATAGCCAAACAAGTCCAACAGCAAACAAAAAAGACCATACACCACAACTAAGTGGGATTTATGTCAACTTCATGGGGATGGTTTAACATATGCATATCAATCTATATTAACAAAAGAAAAGTCAGAAACCACACCAACATCTCAAAACATGCAGAAAAAGCATTGGACAAAATTCAACATCCATTGATGATAAAAATGCTTACCAAAATGGGTATAGAGGGAACATAGCATAATGATAACCATTTATTAAGAAGCTCATAGCCAATAAAATACCTGATGGAGAAAAGCTGAAAGTTTTCTCACTAAAATCTGCAACAAGGCAAGGATGCTCACTCTTACCACTTCTGTTCAACACAGCATTGGATGTCCTAGCCACATCAATCACACAAGGAAAGAACAAAATGTATCCAAATTGGAAGAGAAGAGAAAAAATTGTCACTATATGCAGATGACATGATACTATATATAGAAAACCCTAAGGACTCTACACAAAAGCTCCTCAATCTGATAATTCAGCAAAGTAAGCAAAATTCAAGATTAACATTCACACCACTTGCATTTCTGTATACTAAAAATGAAATATCTGAAAGGGAAAGTTAAAAAAAAACTTTTAAAACTTCACCAAAAAAAAAAACAGAATAAACCTGACCAAGGAGGTGATTTATACACTGAGAACTATAAAACATTAATCAAGGAAATCAAAGAGAATTCAAAGAAATGGAAAGCTGTCACATGCTCCTGGATTGGAAGAATTAATGTTGTTAAATTGGCCATAGTACCCAAAGCAATCTACACATTTAATGTGATCCCTAGCTCAGCACAGTGGGTCAGGGATCCAGCATTGCTGCAGCTGTGGCTTAGGACATGACTCTGTCTTGGATCTGATGCCCGGCCCAGGAACTCCATATGCCGCAGGGTGGCCAAAATAGAAAAGAAAAAAAAAAAGAATTATTTTCAAAATGAAATCATTTTTAAAATTTATTTTATGTATTATTTTTATTATTATAGTTCATTTACATTGCATCTAGTTCTGCTGTATAACATAGTGAGCCAATCACACACATTTCCCTGTGCTTTACAGTAGTATGCCATTGAGTTTGATTTTAAAAAACTCCCCAAATACCCATCCATCCCACTCCCTCCCTTTGACTCTGGGAACACCAAAAGTCCACACCTATTGGCAATGATCTGTTTCTGTTTTTTATTTGTTATTTTGGTATTTTCAGATAGGATCATCTGTTCTGTATTTTAGATTCCACAGATAAGTGTTATCTTATGGTATTTGTCTTTTAGACTTTTCTTTCTGACTTACTTTACTTGGTATGAGTCTCTAGAATCATCCACGTTGCTGTGAATGGCATTAGTTTGTCCTTTATATGGCTGAGCAATATTCCATTGTATACGTATACCACATCTTCTTAATCTATTCATCCTTTGATGGACACTTAGGTTATTTCCATGTCTTTCCTGTTGTGAATAGTGTTGCTTTGAACATAAGGGTGCATACATCTTTTTGAATTATAGTTTTGTCTGTATATATGCCCAGGAGTATTAGTAATTCTATATTTAGTTTCCTGAGGTACTTCCATATTGTTTTTCATAATTGGTTGTATTAATTTACATTCCCACCAACAGTTGAGGGGGGTACCTTTTTCTGCACATCCTCTCTGGAATTTGTTATTCGTTGACTTGTTAATGATGGCCATTCTGACCAATGTGAGGTGGTACCTCATTGTAATTTTGGTTTGCATTTCTCTAATAATTAGTGATGTTGAACATCTATTTATGGGCCTACTGGCCATGTATATGTCTTCTGTGGAGAAATATCTATTTAGGTCTTCAAGTCACTTTTCGATTCAGTTTGTTTCTTTTTTGTTGCTGTTGTTGAGTTGCATTAGTTTCATGTTTTGAAGATTAGGCCCTTGTCAGTTGAATCATTTGCAAATATTTTCTCCCATTATGTAAGTTGTCTTTTCATTTTTATAATGGTTTCCTTTGCTGTGCAAAACCCTGTGTGTTTGATTAGGCCTCACTAGTTTATTTTTTTATTTTTATTGCTTTGGGAGTCTGACCTAATGAAATATTTGTATGATTTATGTCAGAGGATGTTTTGCCCATGTTCTCGTCTAGGAGTCTGATGGTGTCATGTCTTAAATTTGAGTCTTTCAGCCATTTTATTTTTGTGCATAGTGTGAAGGTATGTTCTAATTTCACTGATTTACATGCAGCTGTCCAGTTTTTCCAGAACCACTTGCTGAAGAGATGGTCTTTTTCTTATTTTATATTCTTACTTAGAATAATTGATCATAGGCATCTGAATTTATTTCTGGGTTATCTATGCTGTTCCATTGATCCATATGTCTATTTTTATACCAATACCACATTATCTTATTATAATTATGTCCCTATGAACATCAATTTGGCAAATAAATTTTTTTCTATAATTTAATAATGAGCGTTTCTTCAATGAAATCTGCAAATTTAAGTTATAAATTTTAAAAAGATAATTTACAATGAAATAATTCTATGGTTTAGAAATACCTCATTAAAGGAATTTTTAAAATAGATTTCCTGAAGCATACCAAAATGCTCTTATTAAAATAATATATTACTATCATCCAACTTTTCTGAAACAAGTTTACCATACAAAGTAAGATTTTCAAAATGCAAAATTTTCTGATGAAACCTTTAAAAGTTATGCTTGATTTACAAGGTTATACCAATCTCCTGTAAAGCAAAGTGATACATTATATATATATACACATTATATACAATATATATACATTATATATATATATACATTATATACACATACACATATACATTACATGCATATATGTATATATATACACACACACACACACACACACACATACACACACACAGACGCACACACACATTATTCTTTCATATATTTTCCATCATGTTCTATACCAAAAGATTGAATATAGATCCCTGTATTATACAGTAGGGTCTCATTACTTATCCATTCAAAATGTAGTAATTTGCATCTACTAACCCCAAACTCTCAGTCTATCCTACTCCATCTTCCCTCCATCTTGGCAACTGCAAGTCTGTTCTCTGTATCTGTGAGTCTGTTTCTGTTTTATAAATAGATTTGTTTGTGCCATATTTTAGATTTCACAAATAAGTGATATCATATGGTATTTGTCTTTTCTTTCTGACTTCACTAAGTATGAAAATCTTTAGTTATATCCATGTTGCTGTGAATAACATTAGTTTGCCCTTTTTAATGGCTGAGTAATATTCCATTGTATATATGTGTACCACATCTTCTTAATCCATTCATTCTTTGATGGACATTTAGGTTGTTTCCATATCTTTGCTGTCGTGAATAGTGCTGCTTAGAACATAAGGGTGCATACATCTTTTTGAATTACAGTTTTGTCTGGATATATGCTCAGGAGTAAGATTGCTGGATCATATAGTATTTCTATCTTTAGTTTCTTGAGGTACCTCCATACCATTTTCCATAGTGGTTGTACCAATTTACATTCCCACAAACTGGAGGGGTACGGTACCTTTTTCTCCACATCCTCTCTGGCATTTGTTATTTGTGGATTTGCTAATGATGGCCATTCTAACCAGTGTGAGGGGATACTTCACTGTAGTTCTGATTTGCATTTCTCTAATAATTAGTGATATTGAGCACTTTTTTCTATGCATGTTGGCCATCTGAATGCATTCTTTGAAGCAATATCTGTTTAGGTCTTCTGCCTATTTTTCAATGGGGTTCTTTGTTTTTTTGTTGTTGAATTACGAGTTGTTTCTGTATTTTGGAGATTAGGCTCTTGCCTGTTGCATCGCTGGCAAAGATCTTCTCCTATTCTTTGGGTTGCATTTTCATTTTTTAAAAAGTTTCCTTTGCTGTACAAAAGCTTTTGAGTTTGATTAGGTCCCACTGGCTTATTTGTATCTTTTTTGTCCTTATCCCAGGAGGTGGATCAAAAAAGATGTTCCTCTAATTTATGTCAAAGAGCATTCTGCCTATCTTATCCTCTAGGAATTTTATAGTTTCTGGCCTTATATTTCGTTCTTTAATTTTAAGTTTATTTTTGTATATGGTGTTAGATAATGTTCTACTTTCATTTTTTACATGTAGCTTTCCAGTTTTCCCAGCACCATTTATTGAAGAGGCTATCTTTATTACACTGTATGTTCTGTCCCCCTTTATCATAGATTAGTTGACCATAAGTACTTTGGTTTATATGTGGGTTTTCTATCCTGTTCCATTGGTCTATATTTCTGTTTTTGTTCCAGTATCAAATTGTTTTTGATGACTGTAGCTTTGTAGTGTTGTTTAAAGTCAGGAAGCTTGATTCCTCCATTTTCATTTTTCTTTTTCAATATTTTTTGGCTATCCAGGGATCTCTTGTGTTTCCATACAAATTTTAAAATATTTTGTTCTAGTTCTGTGAAGAATGCTTTTGGTAATTTGATAGAGACTGCACTGAATCTAGATTGCCTTGGGTAGTGTAGTCATTTTGAGGATATTGATTCTTCCAGTCCAAGATCATGGTATATCTTTACATCTTTTGTGTCATCTTTCATCAACCGACCAAGAATACTATGCCCAGCAAGACTCTCATTCAGATTTGCAGGAGAGATCAAAAGCTTTTCAGACAAACAAAAGCTAAAAGAATTCAGCAACTCCAAACCAACTCTAACAACTAATAAAGGAACTTGTCTAAGCAGAAAGAAAAAAGCCACAATTAGGAACAAGAAATTTTCAAAAGAGAAAAATCAGTGGTAAAGACAAAGATAGTATAAAGGTAGAAAATCACCCATTGACAAAAATGATATCAAAACTAACAGACATGAGAAGAGATCACAACTGCAGAACATCAAAAATGCATTCAAAAATAAGAGAACCACAAACCAAAATAATAACTACAATAGACACAAACTTAAAAAAAAGCAATCCAAACATGACACTAAAGATAGTCAGCAAATCACAAGAGAAGACAGCAAAATAAGGGAAGGGAAAAAAAAAAACCAAAGTAACAATACAAAGCAAAGAACAAAATGGCAATAAATACATACTTACACATAATTATATTGAATGGAAATGGATTAATTCTCCAACAAAAAGACCAGACTGGTTGAATATAAAAATAAGACTCATATATATGCTGTCAAAAGAGACCCAGTCCGGACCCAAGGATACATACAGACTGAAGGTGAGAGGATGGCAGAATATATTACATGCAATTGGAAATCAAAGGAAAGGAGTAGCAATACTCATATCAGACAAAATAAAGTTTAAGATAAAGAAAATCACGAGACAAAGAAGGACACTGCCTAATAATTAAAGGATAAATCCAAGAAGAAATAATAGTTATAAATGTATATACACTTAAAATAGGAGCACCTCAATGTACAGGGAACTGCTGACAGTCCTAAAAGGAGAAATTGACAGCAACAAAATAATAGCAGGGGACTTTAAACCCCACTTACATCAAGAGAGATCATCCAGAAACAGAATCAACAAGGAAACACAGGCTTAAATGATACTCTAGACCAGACAGAGTTAACTGATATTTACAGAACATTCCATGCCAAAGCAACAGAGTATACATTCTTCTCAAGAGCACATGGGACATTATCTGGGATAGATGACATTTGGGGCCACAGATCAAGCCTTTGGTGAATTTTAAAATGCTGAAATTATCCCATGCATTTTCTCTGATCACAATGCTATGAGACTAGAAATCAGCTACCAGAAAAAAAACAAAAACAAAAACAGCAAACCCCACATAATCCTGGAAGAGAAACAGTATGCTACTGAACAAACAATGGCTCACTGAAGAAATCAAAGAGAAAATCAGATGATACTTAGAGACAAATGACAACAAAGATACAACAACCCACAACCTATAGGACACAGCAAAAGAAGTTCTGAGAGAAAAGTTTATAGCAATACAACCTTACCTTAAGAAAGAAGAAAGAAAAACTCAAATGAACAACCTAACCTTATGCCTAAAACAATTAGAGGAGGAAGAACAGACAAAGCCCCAAATTAGAAGAGAGAAAGAAATCATAAAGTTCAGAGGAGAAATAAATGAAATAGAGACAAAGAAAACAGTAGAGAATATTAATGAAATGAAAAGTTGGTTCACTGAAAAGATCAATAAAATTGATAAACCTTTAGCCAGACTCATTAAGAAAAAAAAAGGAGAGGGCTCAAATCAATAAAATTAGAAATGAATAAAAAGTAACCATCAGCTCCCCCCAAATGCAAAGGATCATATGAGACTACAGCAACTATGTGCCAATAAATAGAACCTGGAAGAAATGGACAGATGCTCAAATTTAGAACCTACCAAGACTGAACCAGGAAGAAATTGAAAATATGAACAGACCAGTCAAAGTATCCAAATTGAAAATGTGATTAAAGACATTCCAAAAAACAAAAATCCAGGACCTGATGGCTACAGAAGTGAATTCAATCAAATATTCAGAGAAGAGTTAACACCTATTCTTCTAAAACACTTTTCAAAAATAGAGGAAAGAACACTCCCAAACTCATTTTTGAGGCCACCATCACCCTGATACCAAAACCAGACAAAGATACCACAAAAAAAAAAAAAAAGAAAATTACAGGCCAATATCACCAATAAACATAGATGCAAAAATCCTCAACAAAATACTGGCACACCAAATACAACAATAATTAAAAGGATTGTACATCATGATCAAGTGGGATTTATTTTAGACTATCAAAAATTTATTTTACACTATCAAAAATAATCTAGACAAGTTAATGCTGAGAAGCCCCAGGCCAAACAATAATCCACGTCAGATCACAATACCACTCATCAGCAAACAGGCTGCCTAAAGAAACCCCAGGCAAACAGCCACCTCTAATCTCACAGAGACAAAGCAACCAGTGGGGAGGCACCAGTCCCTCCTATCAGGAAGCCTACAGCAAGCCCCAATACCAACTTCAGCCACAATGGGGATAGACACCAGAAGCAAGAGAGGCTACAAATATATTGCCTGCAAAAAGGAGACCATACCAAAAATCTATACAAAATAAAAAGGCAGAGAATTATAACTCAAGACAACAAAGCAAGAAAAAAACTCAGAAAAACAGTGAAGTGATTTGGAGATTATCAACCTCCATGAAAAAGACTTTAGATTGATAATACCAAAGATAATACAAGATATTGGAAATACATTGGAGGCAATGATTGATAAATTACAAGAAATAATGTACAAAGAAATACAAGATTTAAGGATTAAGCAGAGATGCAAAATATAATAACTGATATTAAAAATTCATCAGAAGCAACCAACAGCTGAATATATGAGACAGAAGAATGAATAAGAAGGTGGAAGACAGACTAGTGGAAATTGCTGATGTGGAACAGAAAAGAAAAAATGTTTGAAAAGAAATGCAGACAGTATAAGAGAACTCTGGGACAACATTAAATGCACCAACATGTGTATTAAGTGCCAGGAGGAAAAGAGAGAGAGAAAGGGACAGAAAAAAAATATTTGACAAGATAATAACCAAAAAACTTCCCTAACATGGGAAAGGAATCATTCACTCAAATCCAGGAAGCACAATGAGTATCATATAAAATAAACTCAAGGATGAACACCCAAGACACATACTAATCAAACTGACTAAAATTAAAGACAAAGAGAAAATATTGAAAGCAACTAGGCAAAAGAAATTACATACAATGAAACCCCCGTAAGGATGTCAGCAGATTTTTCAGCAGAAACTCTGCAAACCAGAAGGGAAATACATTGGAGGTGATGACTGATAAGTTACAAGAAATAATGTGCAAAAGGAGTGGCAGGATATACTTAATGCAATGAAAGGAAAAAAAATCAAATCAAGATTACTCTACAAAGGAAGGGGTCTCATTCATACTTAAAGGGGAACTCAAAAGCTTTATAGATAAGCAAAAGCTAAGAGAACTCAGCAACACTAAACAAGCTTTACAACAAATACTAAAGGAACTTCTCTAGGTAGAAAAGAAAAGGCCACAACTAGAAACCAAATTATCACAAATGACAAGGCTCACCAGTAAAGGCATACATACACTAAAGGTAGTAAATCCTCCACACACAAATATGCTACCAAAATCAGAAATTGTGAGGAGGATACAATGCAGGAGACTGGAGATTTGCTTGCAGTTAAGAGACTAACAATTAAAAAAATCATATATACACACACACACATATATATACATATATGTATACACATATATACATATATATACATATACTCCTATATCAAAACTTAAGTATAACTGCAAAACAAAAATCTACCATAGATACAGAAACAAATAAGAAAAAGCAACTCCAATACAACACTAAAGATAGTCATCAAACCACAAGAGGAGAGAACAAGAGAAGAAGGGAAGAATAAAGAGCAACTAAAACAAATCCAAAACAGGTAATAAAATCACAATGAGAACATACATACCAATAATTACCTTCAATGTAAATGTACTAAATGCCCCAACCAAAAGACCTAGACTGGCTGAATGGATACAAAAACAAAATCTATACATATTCTGTCTTCAAGAGACCCCACTTCAGTTCCAGGGACACGTACAAATTGAAAGTGAGAGGATAGAAGAAATTATTCCACGCAAGTGGGAATCAAAGCTGGAGTAGCAATACTCATATCAGACAAAATAGACCTTAAAATGAAGAATATTTTAAGAGACAAGGAAGGACATTACATAATGATCAAAGGATCAATCCAATAAGCAGATATAACAATTGTAAATATATATGCACCCAACATAGGATCACCTCAATACATAAGGAAACTGTGAACAACCTTAAAAGTAGAAAATGAAAATAACACAATAATAGCAGGGGCCTTTAACACCCCACTTGCAGCAATAGACAGATCATCCAAACAGAAAATCAATAAGGACACACAGGCCCTGAACGAAGCTTTAGACCAGATGGACTTAATAGATATTTATAGGACATTCCATCCAAAAGCAGCAGAATACACATTCTTCTCAAGTGCACACAGAACATTCTCTAGGATTGATCATATTCTGGCCCACAAATCAATCCTCCGTAACTTTAAGAAAATGGAAATCATATCAAGCATCTTTTCTGACCACAACACTATACAGGTAGAAATCAACCACACACACACACACAAAAAAAAAAAAAACCTGCAAAAAAAAAAAAAAAAGGCACGTGGAGACTAAACAATATGCTGCTAAATAACCAATGGATCACTGAAGAAATCAAAGAGGAAATTTAAAAATACCTACAAGCCAATGACAATAAAGACAAAACACTCCAAAACCCATGGGATGCAGCAAAAGCAGTTCTAAGAGGAAAATTTATAGCAATACAAGCCTACCTCAGGAAACAAGAAGAAGCTCAAATAAAAAACCTAACTTTGCATCTAAAGCAGCTAGAGAGAGAAGAACAGACAAGACCTAAAGATAGCAGAAGGAAAGAAACCATAAAGATCAGAGCAGAAATCAATGAATTAGAAATGATGAAAACCATAGAAAAGATCAATGAAACTAAAAGCTGGTTCTTTGAAAAGATCAAAAAAACTGATAAACCCTTAGCCAGGCTTATCAAGAAAAAAAGACACAGGACTCAAATTGATACAATTGGAGATGAAAAAGGAGATATAACAACAAACATCTCAGAAATACAAAGGATCATAATAGACTACTATATGCAACTATACACCAATAAAATGGAAAACCTAGAAGAAATGGACAAATTCTTAGAAAAGCAAAATCTTCCAAGTCTAAACCAAAATGAAATAGAAAGATGAACAGACCAATCACAAGTACTGAAATTGAAACTGTGATTAAAAAACTTCTAACAAACAAAAGTCCAGGACCAGATGGCTTCACAGGCGAATTCTATCAAACCTTTAGAGAAGAGCTAACACCTATCCTTCTGAAACTACTCCAGAACATTGCAGAGGAAGGTACACTCTCATTCTATGAGGCAACCATCACCATGATACCAAAACCAGACAAAGATACCACAATAAAAGAAAATTACAGCCCAATTTCACTGATGAACATAGATGCAAAAATCCTCAACAGTACTAGCAAACTGCATCCAACAATACATTAAAAGGATTGTACATCATGATCAAGTGGGATTTATCCCAGGGATGTAAGGATTCTTTGTAATCCACAAATCAATCAGTGTGATACACCACATTAACAAACTGAATAATAAAAACCATATGATCCTCTCAGTAGATGCAGAAAAAGCCTTTGACAAAATCCAACACCCATTTCTGACAAAAACCCTTCAGGAAGTGGGCACAGAGGAAACCTACCTCAACATAATAAAGGCCATATATGACAAACACACAGCTAACATCATTCCCAATGGTGAAAAGCTGAAAGAATTCCCTCTGAGATCAGGAACAAGACAAGGATACCCGCTTTTTCCACTGTTTTCAACATAGTTTTGGAAGTCCTAGCATGGCAGTCAGAGAAGAAAAAGAAATAAAAGGAATCCAAACTGGAAAGGAAGAAGTAAACTGTCACTGTTTGCAGTTGACATGATACTATGACTACAAAATCCTAAAGACACTACCAGAAAATGTTAGAGCTGATCAATGAATTTGGCAAAGTTGCAGGATACAAAATTAATACACAGAAATTAACTGCATTTCTATATAGTAACAACAAAAGATCAGAAAGAGAAATTAGGGAAGCAATCCCATTTACCATTGAATCAAAAGGAATAAAATACTTAGGAATAAAACTACCTAAAGAGACAAAAGACATGTACTCTGAAAACTATTAGGTGCTGATGAAAGAAATCAAAGGTGACACAAGCAGACTGAAAGACCTACCATGTTCTTGGATTGGAAGAATCAGTATTATCAAAATGACCATACTACCCAAGGCAATCTACAGATTCAATGCAATCCCTATGAAATTACCAAAAATTCTATTTTTCACAGAAGTAGAACAAAAAATAATTAAAAGTTTGTTTGAAAGCACAAAACACCCCAGAATAGCCAAAGCCATCCTGAGAAAGAAAAACGGAGCTGGAGAGATCAGTCTCCCTGACTTTAGACTATAGTGCAAAGCTACTGTCATCAAAACTGTATGGTACTGGCACAAAGACAGAAATATAGATTAGAGGAATAGGATAGGGAGCCCAGAATCAAACCCATACACATACAATCAACAAATCTATGACAAAGGAGTCAAGAATGGAGAAAAGGCAATTACAATTACAACGGAGAAAAGACAGTTCTGTCATAAGTGGTGTTTGGAAAAAATGGACAGGTACAGGTAAAAATGAAAGTAGAATACTTCTGAACACCATGCACAAAAATAAACGTAAAATAGTTTGAATGCCTAAATATAACACAGGATACTATAAAACTCTTAAAGGAAAACATAGGCGAAACCTATGTTTATTCTGTAACATAAACCACAGCAACATCTTCTCAGATCCACCTCCTTGAGTAATTACAATGAAAACAAAAATAAACAAATGAGACAATTAAACTTAGAAGTTTCTGCATAGCAAAGGAAACCCTCAGCAAAATGAAAAGACAACCCACAGAATGGGAGAAGATATTTGCAAATGAAGTGACTCAGGGGTTGTTTTCCAAAATTTATAAACACCTCCTGCACCTCAGAACCAAAAAAAAAAAAAAAAAAAACCAAAAAGTTGGCAGAATATCTAAACAAACAGTTCTCCAATGAAGACATACACATGGCCAAAAAACACACAAAAAGATGTCCAGCATCACTAATTACTAGATAAATGAAAATCAAAACTACTATGCAGTACCACCAGCCAGAATGGCAATCATCAAAAAATTTACAAACAATAAACTATTGAGAATGTGTGGAGAAAAAGGAGCCCTATTACACTGTTGGTGGGAATGCAAATTGGTACAACCACAATGGAAAACAGTATGGAGATTCCTCAGAAAACCAAAAATAGAATTACTATTTGATTTAGCAGTCCCCTTCCTGGGCATCTATCCAGAGAAAACAATGACTCGAAAAGATACATGCACTCTAATGTTCATTGCAGCACTATATACAATAGCCAAGACATGGAAACCACCTAAATGCCCATCAAAAGAGGGGTGGATAAAGAAGATGGGGTACATATACACAATGGAATATTACTCGGCCATTAAAAGGAAAGAAATAATGGCATTTGCAGCAACATATCTAAAAAAAGGACATGAATTTCTTTGTAGAACAGATACGACTCAGACTTTGAAAAACTTAATAGTTTCCAGTGTTTGGAGGCAGGGTAGGTGGATGGGCTTGGAGTTTAGGATGGAAATGCTGTAAAACTGGGTTGTGATGATTATTGTACAATATGTGTGTACAGTATAAATGTAATAGGGAGTTCCCATTGTGGCACAGTGGAAATGAATCCAACTAGTAACCATGAGGTTGCAGGTTTGAACCCTGGCCTCACTCAGTGGGTTAGGGATCCGGCATTGCCATGAGCTGTGGTATAGTTTGCAGAGGTGGCTCAGATCTGGCATTGCTGTGGCTGTGTTGTACGCCAGCAGCTATAGCTCCGAAGTGACCCCTAGCCTGGGAATCTATATACGCCATGGGTGCAGCCCTAAAAATAAAAAAAGTATATACAAAAAGAAATATAATAAAATTCTTTGAGTAAAAACAAAAAGAAAAGTAAACTCACTTTTCACAGGGGATTTTCCGAATTTTGTTAAGCAAATCTTATTTTAAATTTGAAATAGACCTGACTCCTTAGACCCAAAATGAATCTTTTATAAAACTAAATGATAATACTTATATATATAAATATATGTATATATAATATGTATAGTGTCTACAGAATATAGTGTGCATGTATACATGTATATGTATATCCTCAAGTGAGGTCTTCTCTGCATATTTAGAGTAATGGAGACATTCGGAGTATGGCCATTCAACACTTTGGTGAATTACTTAGGGACATGAGTCAGTATGCATGGATGCTGAAAGATGTAGTTCTTGGAGCACTGGTGCCTCTGATACTGTTTTTGGAAGATACAGAGGCAAGAGTTGTTAAAGTAAGTCCTTTGAGTTTGTTTTTCTTAGTTTTGCAGAGACTCACAGTATTTAATGTAACACCAGATGAATAGATCTTTATTGACCTTTTTCTCCTTCACAGGCATGTAAATATACATTAGAAATCTGTGCCTCAGAATTAAAATGGTCGACATCATATTTGCTCAAGGATGAATATTACAGTTTTGAGCTGGTAGTACTCAACATCTGTAACAGTCTTGTAAGTGACCCCTCAGGGTTTACTGCCTTAAGTTATAGAAAGAACTTAAAGGATATACAAAGTAATGAAAAGTGTGATTGGCACAAGAGTGGATCTTGGAGAAGGAATATGAAAAGAAGATAGTAAATGAGCAATTACCGCTGGGGTTTGAAATCAGAAAAAATTAAAATTTTCTGCTTTCTCTTCCTCAACATTGACCGTCTATCTTTTCTTCCTCCAACCCACCTACTTGGAGTGTTGTAAAGGTAGGAATAGATTTCAGATGACCACAGGAAAAGCTGGAGTTGCTTGTCGATGGCCTAGTGAGCTGGTTCTCTGAAAGCCAGAATAAACTGCAATAATAGACAAAAGGAATGGAAGGATGTTTACCAAAGTTGGAAACCAGAAGTTTGGGTGTCATGTAAGAAGCTGAATCATACCTGCAAGCAGAAGAGTAAAGTTCATACATAGAAATCTCCAAGTGTCAAACTAGCCCTGATTTGGTATAAACAACCAAGTTCTTTTCTTTGGAAGCCTCTCTGGAGAAAGCAAATGTGCTTTTTCAAGAAGTAAGATAATATTTTTCCCTTTTTATTCTCAGCCCATTTCTCACAGGAACTACATTAAAGATTTGATAGCTGCTGCCTTAAAGTTCCTAGGGAGCTCCAGACCATATCTGAGGAGAGCTTCAGTTATTTTAATAGGTAAGTAAAATTCGAGTCTCGTTTCCTCATTTGTCTTAAAAGGTAAAGAATGGGGTAGCAGCCAGAAGTTTTCCTTGAAAAAATTATAAATTATACATTTTCTTTGTATGGGCAGTATCTGTAGTGGTGATATCTATGATGAACAGAAGTTAACATTTATGATGAGAATAGCATTCTATTTTATAATATACGGTGAGCATGGATGTGGGATTAAATTATCATATAAAGTATATTCAACAGTAAATTTCAAAATTAAAGCTGGTGGAAAACCACTAGTAATTGTTCTCCTTCACCACTAAAAAAATCACCACCCAAAGAATAAGATATTTAATATGTGTTTTAAATACTACCTTCAACAAAACCTGAACGTATGAGACTAAAAACAACAGATGAGGAGGAACTTCAAATCCAATAAAGATTAAAAAAGAAAATGTAGAGTTAAAGCGGAGTGGGAAGTTTCTTAAAGAAGGTAACTAATATCTTTTACCTTGGACAAACCTGACCAAACCAGTTTTCCCCCCGACTAGATTCTCACCATTGAAGATCAAAATTAATAATCCTTTACTTGGAATGATAGGAAGTGACTTCCCAACTTGGTAGTGGGATCTTCTCTTGACCTCATTTGGCATCACAGAGTAGTCAGGGCACAAAGGAATGAGGAAATACTTAGCCACATCATACTTGTGCAAAAGAGCAGAAGAGTCCATCATTAGTCAGGGTAGAAGAAAAATTGAATTATGATCAGCATTACAGCTCATGATCTGTGTTGATCGGAGAGAAGTAAAGGAACACACACACAACACACACACACACACACACAGAGAGAGAGAGAGAGAGAGAGAGAGAGAGAGAGAGGGAGAGAAAAGCCTGTGTTATAAGAAGTTCAAACCAGGAAGAATTTATGCTATTCTCAATTTTACACCAGGATGTTCCACAAACACTACTCTGTATAGAATATTGCAAGATCCAAAAATAAGTAATTTTGAAAAGAAGTGGCATTATCTTTCTAAAGCAGCATTTCCAGGAGGAAAAGAGAGGAAAAAAAGAAAATCAAATTTTACAAAATGTTTCTATAGACTAGATGAACATCATGATGAATATATCCATGAATCCAAAACTTTCAAAAATGAAGATCTAAAGATACAAACACATAGGGGAATATATAACAGATAATGAGAAGACATGAAAAATAAGCTTTCAAAGTATAGTAGTAAAGTGTAAGAAGAAATCTATAACCAGTACAAAAAAAACTACAGTGCAACCAACAGAAGAGAAAATGTATAATGTTGATAACCCAGTAAGGGACAAGGAGTAAAAGCTGAGAAATGTTAGCAAAATTAAAGGTAACTCAACAAGAAACAGTTTGATAAATTAGGGAGTAACGATAGGTAGAAAAGATAGATGAAAGAAATGTGAATATGCATAAATAATGTGCCCGAAAAAAGAACAATTAGAACAGAAAAAAGTATTCAAAGATACAATAAATTTTTTATTAAATATGCTGTGATAGTAAAGAATTTTCAAGAAATATTTTATGAAGGAATGCAACATTAAGACATTTCCTAATGAAGTTATAGAACTTCAGAGTTAAAAAATTATTTGAGCATTTAAGTGGGAAAAATCACTCACATTACAAAATAAATAAAGCTGTCATTAGATTTATCCACTTCAGTATTCAACTCCAAAATAAATACAACAGTGCCTACAAAATCCTAACTAGAAAAAAAGTAGTGAGTGAAGAATTTTATACACATGGCCAAAAAACACATGAATGTGTTCAACATCACTCATTATTAGAGAAATGCAAATCAAAACCACTATGAGGTACCACCTTGCACAGGCCAGAATGGCCATCACCAAAAAGTCTACAAACAATAAGTGCTGAGAAGGATGTGGAGAAAAAGGAACTCTGTTACACTGTTGGTGGGAAGGTAAATTGGTGAAACTGCTGTGGAAAACAGTATGGAGAGTCCCCAGAAAGCTAGAAAATAGAATTACCATTGATCCAGCAATCCCACTCCTGGACATCTATCTAGAGAAGACCCTGACTCAAAAAGACACATGTACTCCAGTGTTCACTGCAGCACTCTCTACAATAGCCAAGACATGGAAACCACCTAAATGTCCATCGACAGAGGTGTGGATAAAGAAGATGTGGTACATAGACATGATGGAATATTACTCAGCCATTAAAAGGGAAGAAATAACATCATTTGCAGCAACAGGGTTAGACTTAGAAATTATCGTGCTAAGTGAAGTCAGTCAGACAGCGAGACACCAACATCAAATGTTATCACTTACATGTGGAATCCTAAAAACGGACACAATGAACTTCTTTGCAGAACAGATACTGACTCACAGACTTCGAAAAACTTATGGTTTCCAAATGAGACAGGATGGGTGTTGGGGGATGCACTGAGAGTTTGGGATGGAAACGCTATAAAATTTGGTTGTGATGATCATTGTACAACTATAAATGTAATAAAATTCATTGAGTAATAAAAGAATAACACGGATGAATCTCACAGTGTTAATACTGAACAAAAGAATGTACTCTGAACAGGGAAGGAGGATACTGGGAAGGGCATGAGGGAGGATTAAATATTCTACTTAATGACCTAGGTGGTCGTTAGAAGTATTCACTTTGTGGTCATCCATTGAGCTGTAGAATTGTGATTTGCACACATTACACACATATATCACAACAAAGAATTTTATTAAGTAATAATTACTTAAAAGCACTAAAAGATTATTCGGGGATAACCTAGAGATGCTTTGCTTTGAAGAAATCAATGAAGGTAGCCAGATAATATCAGATAATGTATTTTCATAATGTATTTGGGGGTAACTTTAATTTTAATTTGTACATAGGGTACCTAGCAAAATTGTGTAGCCATTTACTGCTCAGAGATGAGATTGAAGTTATGCTTGAGGGTAAGTATTGAAGTTATAATGAAATCTTTAAGCATGGGCCTAAATAACTTCACTCTTTGTTATTCAGTTTATATATGAGTTCCATAGTGGTGCCAGGGATGGGAAGAGAGTGGTTAAGGTGGGTAGGTGGTTAAGAGCGAATCAATGGAAGGAGTGGGTTAAGGGGGCATCTTTTTTTTCCTCTTCTTTCTCTCTGTTTCAATATCTCCATCTATACCTCTCATTATTTGAGACCTAACAATCATCCTATAATCCTTAGGAACTACAGAGAGTTAAGAATTCATTCATTCATTTATCCACCCGATAAATATTTTCCCAGCATTGACGGTGTGACCACACCATTCTGTCTGTAGAGCATATAACAGCAGACAAAGCGAATCCCTCAGAGAGTTTACATTTTAAGGTATAAGAGCGTGGAGTTGCACTAGAAGAATTTAAATTAGGGTAATGTTTATTCTCTTAAAATGTTCAGATCATCAGCATCTCTCTCTCTCAGCCTCTGCCTAATTTCCTCTTTTGGAGAAGCTATGCAAACAGGTGATGTAGAAAATTCAGGGGAATTCCCACAGTGGTTAATGAATCCGACTAGGAACCATGAGGTTGTGGGTTCGACCCTGCCCTTGCTCAGTGGGTTAACGATCCGGCGTTGCCGTGAGCTGTGGTGTAGGTTGCAGACGCGGCTCGGATCCTGCGTTGCTGTGGCTGTGGTGTAGGCCAGTGGCTACAGCTCCGATTAGACCCCTAGCCTGGGAACCTCCACATGCCGTGGGTGTAGCCCTAAAATGACAAAAAAAGACACAAAAAAGAAAATTCAGTGGCTGCCTTCTTTTATTCTTTTGCAATAGACTTTATATTTTAGAGCAGTTTTAGATTAATGGAAAATCTGACTGGAAGATACAGAGATTTCAGAGTTCCCTTGTGGTGCAGGGGGTTAAGGATCTGGCATTGTCACTGCTGTGGCTTGGGTCACTGTTGTGGTGCGGGTTCAACCCTTGGCCCAGGAACTTCCACAAGCTGTATGTGCAGGAAAAAAAAAAAAAAAGCTACAGAGATTTTTTCATATACCTTCTGCCCCCACACATGCATAGCCTCTCCAATTACCAACATTCCCCACTAGATGGCACCCCTAGAGAACGCAGTACCTTTGTTACAACTTATGAACCTACATTGGCACATTATTATCTTCCTTCTTTTTTTATGTTTTCATCCATTCATTTGTTTATTCAGTATTTGTTGACTGCTGCTAAATACTAAGCACTGTAATTCTCCCTCCTTATCTCTCAGAATATTTTTCTTCTTTCTCTCTTCCTCCTCCTCTTGCTCTTTCTCTCTTTTCTAAATTTGTCCTATTTTCCTTTTCTACTTCTTTTTACTAAGAAATGAAATTATAACGTCCCACAAATTCAGCATCTGGATATAATTATATTATCATTTTGCTATATATCTTATCACAGATATTCTTAAAGAATATAAGCTATTACATGCTTATTTTTTAAAACTGTCCTGTTTTAACATGTTTTCACCTATGTGTCATAAACATTTTTTTCATGCCAAGAAATATGGGTGTGCATCATCATGTTAATGTGTATGTGTTATTCCACTTTGTGATATTTCTAATTTTAAAGCATTTCCCTATTGTGAACATTTAGGCTGGTTCCAGTTTTTGTCGTTATTATGAGTACTAATACTGAACCTCTTCGTGAGTACACATTGATGTTATCTAGAAGAAGACTGAGCACATAATAGGCACTCAATAAATTCTTAGTGAATATTTCCACTGTCCTTTTAATGAGGTCTGGTGGGGACAGAGAATAAAAACTTCTCGGATGCTATTTGTCAAAGTATCAAAAATTGGAGTAGAGGAAAGAAGCAGGGGGCTTCTGTGAAAGGTGGTGAGTCTATTTAGGGTTAGAGATTCTCAGACTGTGAGAGAGTTACCTTGAACTAATGGCCTTTCTACTGTCACAGCTATTGATCCTGTGCTTCGGGATGAATATCCTACAATCAGACACCTGGCAGGAATAACACACGAACTTTTTAAGGAAATAGCCCAAAGATCGACCTTCTCAAATATTAAACTAAGATTCCAAAGTTGGTTTAACTGCATCGACATCAAAATATTGAAGCCTCTGTATAATTATAACCTGCCTGAGGAGCTGACAGGCAGTCCTACAGGGATTAAAGAAACCAAGAATGATTAGGAAGCCTTTATAGAGGATAATTATGAATATGAATTGGTGAATGAAAACAATGATAAATAATGGGAGGTTCTTCTGTCTCTTGGAACACCCCTCTTTTCTGAAGGATACTAGACAATTTTGTGTCTCTTCTTCATTCTCTATTCAAGTAGAGAAATGTGTTGCCTCTTTCTGCGTGAAACTGGTCAGAAGATGTACTTCATGAAAGTTGCTAATAAAAATCAAAAAATCATATAAGCAATGTGTGTAATGAGAAGCTCTTAGAGCTTGATGTAATCAGTACACATCTGTTGACATCTTCTAAGTGCCAGACACTGTGCTAGACAGTGCGGGTATTTGGATGATGTAAACAAGGTTCCCGTCCTCAGGAAGGCCACAGTGTATTGACGCACAGTATGGTTATTTCCATCCTGCTTGGATGAATGCTCCTTAGAGCAGTATTTACAAAGAAAGATATGGAATTTGCAGGGGAAGAGGACTTAGAGCAAATTATTCAAAGGTAGAGACATTGAAGCAAGAAGAGTATTACAGGAAGCTGGAGAGTTCGTTGTGGATGCGTGTTGGAAAGAATGTGGAGAGCTGAGATCTGAAGGAAAAATTGTGCTGTGCTAATGGCTTTAAATGTTTTGAAATGAAAATTGGGTAGTCAACACAGTTAGTGGTTCCCCTGGCAATCAGCATCCAGTTTAACACTTTATAAGAAAGTTGATATACAAATGTTCATCTGCATTGATCTCACTTGGCTTAAAGTCTCCAGGCTCATCTTTCATTCTTCTCACCTTACCTTCCTTCCACCCCTGAAACACATCCTAGGAAAACCCACTCCAGCCACAGGGAAGTACTTGTAGTTAGATGAAAGACTTGTTTCTTATGTCAACACAGGTGCTGTGGCTTTGGAGTGTGTCAACTTGCAGTTCACACGTGTCCATTTCTCTTCTGGTTCACCTCACTGATGTGAGGCAGCAGCCATTCCACCTTTCCTTGGGTCTTCCTTCAGCTTCTCTGACTTCTGGGCCAGGTGGGTTAGTAACGTTAACAAAGGACACCAGTTTCTCCTACAGGACACCACATTGTCACCATAAGTAGTGTTGGAGGCAAAAAGTGATGACACAGTCCCAAACTTGTGGGTTCTGCCTTGTCCCTACTCTCTACTTTACACCCACCCTCCTTTCCCAGCCTCCTGCCCTGCAGACTTCAAGCTCCAGCATCAGATGTGAAGAAAACAACCTTGCAGACACTTCTTAGCCTGCTCCCACAATTGCTTATGGTCAAACCTCTATCTCTGACTCTCTAATCGAAACCTGAATGATATATCAGACGTATTACCAGTTCCTCTTGAACAAGTAGTTGAGTGGTGCTTCTATGTTTTGCTTCAATGCTCTGTGTACTTGTCATTGCACCTACCATACTGTAGTGAAATCACTAATGTCCTATTTCTGCCCCACAAAACTGACATTTATTGAAAGCAGATATTATATCTTACACTTAGTTAAGTACCCTGAACTCACAGTGCCTAGCACCTAATATATGCTCAATGAATACTTGCCAAATAAGTAAAATGCTATCAGGACATATTGCTCTCATGCATCAATAAAAATTTTCAGATATGTATGAGGGTTACATAATATTAGAAATAATAAAAGAATGAATTATTTAACTTACTCCTTCACCCATATTATTTCATATCACTCAGATGTTCCAGACCTAACTTTTCAAAGTCAGGGCAAATTTTCTTTCCCACCTTCTAAACTAACAGCGTGCCTAGTGTGATAGGTCAATTACTAATCTCCCCAAAGATCTCCAATTGCTAATCCCCAGAATCCATGAATATATTGACTTATGTGGCAAAGGGAACTTAACAGATACAGTTAAATAAAAAACTTGAGTTGGTGAGATGAGCCTGGATCATCCAGGCTGGCTCCATGTAACCTGGAGGGTATTTACAAGAGGAAGATGGGAAGTAAGAGAGGAAAGATTTTTAAAGATGCAATGATGCTGGCTTTAAAGATGGAGATGGAGGCCATGAGCCAAGGAATGTAACTCTAGAAGCTGAAAGTCAAGGACTAAATTCTCCCCTGGTACCTCCAGAGTGAACACAGTCCTGCAAACACCTTGTTTCAGCGCAGTGAAACCCATTTTATACATCTGAAACCCATTTTATATATCTGAAATCACAAATTGTGAGATAATAAATTGGTTGTGTTGTCTTAAGCCACTAACTTGTGATAATTTGCTAAAACAGCAGTGGGAAAATAATAAACATTCCTAGATTTGTACAAAGCAAACCAAACCAAACCAGTTCAAAACCCCCTACACTTTCCCAACCTCACCCCCTAAAAAAAAAGATTTAGTATAGTGGATTGTATAAAAATGCTGAAGATTTTGTAAAAGATCTGATACCCTGTGATATTTACATGTTCTTCAAAATCCTTTAGGTTGATGACCAGGGATTTCTTCCTCACTTTCAACCTAAAACAGGAACCTCCTCCATCACCTCCTGGTTCTTGCTGCTTTTGTTCCTTCTCAAATTTTTGTCATTTTAATTACAGTGTGTCTTGATGTGTTTCTCTTTGGGTTAATCCTTTATGGGACTCTCTGTACTTCCTGGACTTGAAAGTCTGGTTGTTTTCTCAAGTTAAGGAAGTTCTCAGGAGTTCCCATCACGGCTCAGTGGTTAACGAATCTGACTAGGAACCATGAGGTTGCAGGTTCGATCCCTGGCCTTCCTCAGTGGGTTAAGGATCCAGTGTTGCCATGAGCTGTGGTGTAGGTTGCAGACGCGGCTCAGATCCTGTGTTGCTGTGGCTGTGGCAAAGGCCGGAGGCTACAGCTCCTGTTAGACCTCTAGCCTAGGACCCTCCATATGCCGCAGGTGTGGCCCTAGATAAGGCAAAAAAAAAAAAAAGACAAAAAAATAAAAATAAGAAAGGAAGTTCTCAGCTATTATGTCCATGACCATCATAGCAACTGACATATCTTTTTTTTTTTTCAAAGAATAGAAAGTATAACTTCTGAATATGGAGTTGAATGGTAGTGGAGTATATGAGGCAGGTCTCAGGAAATTATTCAAGGCAAAGGAAAGTACTCCATGACTGAGTCAGCTGATTACTCAACATGGGCACAGGGCTACTTAACCAGAGGCCAGTTCCCTTTGGACTGTGAGTGGCCGAAGTTCTCACCAACAGATGATAACCAGAAGAAAAGTATACAACCTTAGCCTAATCACCAGCTCAAGGAGGAAATCTGCTCGATCATTTCCTGCTGGTTGAATGAAGATGTGGAACTCAGCTTCAACCTTGCAGACAATAATAATAATAATATGCCCCTTGGAATATGATGGAATTCCCAGGGCTGGCTATCTGGATGGCTTCTCATAGCAGGTCCTGTCCATGCTGGATTTTTACATTAAAAAGGAAGAAACAACTACCTATTTCAAATTTACATTTACAGTTCTTTTTATTGCAGTGATTTAGTCTGCACTCTAATTAATACAGCCCCTCTCCAAATACCCAGCTCCCTAAAGCTGTAGTTACACTTTTAAATCTTTATCTTTTGCCATAAAAACACCTCTGTTAAAATGCAAACAGTGTATCTCAAGAAGCATTAGCATAATAAGGTAGCACTCAATTGTGTCTACAAATATATTCATCTAAAGCATCCTTTCTGGAGGAAAATGAATATAACTCTTCCATTCCACCAGAACATATCCCTTCCCTGAGAAAGACAATGGTCTCATCCAGTTAATGACATCATCTTCAATTCTGTGATCTCTGAGTGACATGACACCCCACTTCTTAGGTGTGGCTTCCCACGGTCTGGCCCAGTATACAATGGCAAAAATCTTCCATTAGATTTACCGTTTTAAAGTTATATGTATACATTTTTTGTAATGGGTACACTTGCTGCATATGGAAGTTCTTGGGCTAGGGGTTGAATCAGGGCTGCAGCTGTGGGCCTGCACCACAGCCATGGCAACACGGATCCAAGTCACATGTGTCTTATGTTGGATCCTTAACCCACTGAGCAAGACCAGGGGTCAAATCTCCATCCTCATGGACCTCGTACAAGTCCTTAATTCACTGAACCACAATGGAAATACCCTAGACTTGTGTTGTTATCCAAGTTTTTTGTTTTGGTTTGGTTTTGAATAGTGCTAAAAATGGAAGATTCTTGGGTTTTATTAGTGTAATAAATTTAATAATAGAGTTTGCATCAGAGTAGCTAGAGCCTTAGCAAATCATTTTCCCTTTCTAGTATAAAAGGAGAGATTTTCCAGGCTTCTTTGCAGTAAGGTTGGCAAGTGAACTATTCTGACGAATCACCTGTAAGTGAAAGCGATGTGTGTCACCTCTTCATCTAAATGGTTAAAGGCCAAACATGTTTGCCTTTCCCATCCACATCAGAGGCTATTTGTTGAAGGTGACAGCATCTCAAGATGAAAGATGATTTGATCCCCGAGTCACTATTTGGAGGACAACATCCCAGACAAGATGCCCAAAGTGTATAAGAAATACACTTTTAATGTTAAGCCATTGGACTTCAGGGTTTGAGTGTTCCCAAAACTTGGCTTAATTATCTTAAGTATGATAGCCTCTCATGTGGAATTTAGATATGTAGACAAATGTTTACATATAATAGCTTCTCTATGAATAAAACAATGGATTGCATGAGATATGGGGCTTTCAAAATTAACTTTTTGATATGAAATTTTTATATTTCCCTCTTACTGTATTGTATCCTCAATATACACATTCAGTGTTTTCTTAAAATCTCATGTGTTTCAAATCATCCATTTACCATTTTGAGTATTTCATCTCCTTTAACAAATCAGTAACTATCTTTTTTTTTTATTTTTGCATTATAGCTGGTTTACAGATTTCTGTCAGATTTTCCAACTGCACCATGTAGTGACCCGATTACATGTACATATATGGATTTGTCACATGTAATTAGATATAGTTCCCCATGCATTACAGTTGGAGCTCCTTGCTATTCCATATTTAAAGCAGTAGTTATCCCCACTCCCTCCCACCCCTCCCCCTCCCCTCCCCCGCCCCCTTGGCAAACACAAGTCTGTTCCCCAAGTTCGTGATTTTCTTTTCTGTTGAGATGTTCATTTGTGCAGTGTTTTAGACTCCAGTTATAAGAGATTTCATATGACACCTGTCTTTCTCCTTCTGACTTGCTTCACTCAGTATGAGGGTCTCTAATTCCATCCATGTTGCTACAAATGACATTATTTTATCCTTTTTTATGGCTGAATAGTATTCCATCGTGTAATATACCACATCTTCCTAATCCAGTCATCTGTCGATGGACATTTGGGTTGTTTCCAAGTCTTGGCTTGAATAGTGCTGCAGTGAACATGCGTGTGCAAGTGTCTTTTTCCAGGAAATCTTTGTCTGGATATATGCCCAAGAGTGGGATTGCTGGGTCATATGGTAATTCTATGTAGAGTTTTCTAAGGTACCTCCACACTGTCTTCCATAGTGGCTGCACCAGCCTACATTCCCACCAACAGAGCAGGAGGTTTCCCTTTTCTCCACACCTCCTCCAGCATTTGTTGTTTGTGGACTTGTTAATGATGGCCATTCTGACTGGTGTGAGGTGGTATCTCATGGTAGTTTTGATTTGCATTTCTCTAATTATCAGAGATGTTGAGCATTTTTTCATGTGCTTGTTGGCCATCTGTTTATCTTCTTTGGAGAAATGTCTATTCAGGTCCATTGC
>PVHT020000105.1:0-13228 GCA_004024745.2 Catagonus wagneri | reverse complement strand
AAGTATTTTCATTACCTCCCTTCTGAACTCCATTTCTGACAGACTACAGAGGTCAGTTTCATTGCTGGCTGCTTTAAAAGACTTGTCCTGTTCTTTTAACTGGGAATGGTTTTTGAGCTTCTTCATCTTGTTTGTGGTTTTCTTTTTCTGTGGGTTTGGGGAGGCCACGCTGTAGACTTGGAAGGCTACTTCTAGGGAGAAGCTCCCCTTTGTATTTTTTGGTGGGGTTACTGTTTATTTTTGGTGTAGGAGTTTGACTATTTGCTGTCTATTTCTTTGGAATGAGCCGGCTGTTATCTCAGTGGTACTCTGAGTGTTCTCTGTGAGAGTGTAGGAATGGCTAAAGTCGACAGTGGAAGCTTAGTCTCTACGCTCTCAATTGCAGGAAGGTGGCGCTGTCCACTCCTAGTTGCCCAGCCCTGGGAAGTGATCGCGAGCTCTAGGCAGATCTACCAGGTGTCTTAAGCGTTTGGTAATAGCAGCAGTAGGAAGTATGATTTCCCCTGGGAGTGAGAGCCGCGGAAAACTAGTGTTCGATTGCAAAGTCCACTTTGCGGTGACTGGAACCACAAGCGGTACCCGTCAGAGGCTGGCTCGGCAGGCTGGCGTTTGTTCGGCCCTTCCCCTGATACTTTCTCGTCTGTTGGGGTGGGTGGCAGCGGCTGGCGCCGGCCCGGCTCCTCTGCGAAAGCTAGCTCCGTTTGGTCGCGTACTGCTCCGCACACCAGAGCTACCAACTCTGTGGGCTGATGCAGTCGCCTAGGTCCGTGGACCGGCCCAGGGTCCCGCCAACCCCGCCGATGCTGGCTGGCGCAGGCGCCTGGGTCCACAACCTGGCAACACGCTCTGCCCATGGGCTTCAAGGCACGGCTCCACTCCCGCCGCCGTGGCTGCAGCCTCCACTGGCTCCTCCCCACTTCCACTCTCTTTGGCAGGTCACCGTCGCCCCGCCCTGCGCGCTAGTTCAAGTCGCTTCCTATGGCGGCCAGCCCCTCCTCCTCTCCTCTTCCCTAACAATGGAGGCTTGCCTCCCCTGCAGGACCAGGCTTCCTCGGTTCCCTCAGTCCTGGTTTCGCTCTCCACAAATCCTAGAATATCGCTGTTCCTTGTCCTATTCCCGCAATTGCCGCAGCCACCGACCTCTGCCCTCTCGCAGGGACTAACCTTAGGAACCTGTGTCTTAGCTCCCAGGCATCGCCTGGCACCTCAGGCTGTGGTGTCTGTGCTGGTATTCAGGTCTCTAACTCCGATTTTCCTATCTCAATCCAGCTGCTGCGTTTTTCTCAGGCTTTGATGTCCCTCTAGTTCAGATGGTCGTTGAGCCGCTGATCGTTGTTTAGGTTTCTTCCCAGGAAACTTTTCTTTTTCACAGCTCCCTCCCTGGAGTGCTGGTTATGGTCCTAATTGCTTTTCTCTCTCACCTTTTTTTTTTTTTTCTTCAGTTGTTCTACCCAGTTATTTCAAGGGTTTCTTGCAGTTTTTGGAGGTTTAAATTAATCAGCATTCAGATGATGATTTGTCCAACTTGTTTTATATTTAGATGCGTTTTTTGGTGTATTTGTGGGAGAGGGTGAGCGCGACCTCTTACTCCTCCGCCATCTTGCCGCAGTCTCAGTAACTATCTTTAAAATGTAAACAAAGTGAGACTTCTCCAACTTTTAAAATTACTTATCAGTAATCTTTATAAAATTCTTGCTTTAGGCAAGGAAAAAGCTTCAGTGTTTTACAGAGTAAATGACACTAATACAAGGTTTTCTCTTCAGAGGTTCTAACTGGTCAAAATTATTTATGTCTTTAATATGTAATTAAAAAATTTTAATCATCTTTTAGACTCATGCCTCTATGTCACCTGACATGTTACACATTAACAGATATACTTTCAGTGTTATCTGAAAGTGACCCATTTATTTTGATTTCATTTGATCAACTAGTGCCAGACATTCACTTGAATGAAATTTGATGGGGCTGTTACTGGAACCTCAGCTGGATCTCTTGTCCAGAATAGCTGCTCATGGCTACTCCTTATAAGCTTTGCTTGGAAATGACAAAGTGCCACTTCTGCCACAAGTGCCACAAGCCCATCCAGATTCTTGGACCCCATCACTTAGAAGAGGGATCATAGTAAGAGCAGAAGGTCATGGAGGATTTCAGATAATATTGTACCCATTTGGGGAGAACATGGTCTGCCACAGCCCCATAGCTGTAGCTTTATCCTGTCAGAAAGTGAACTGCTCAGTACTTCAAGTGGAAGGCATTGCAAGCAGAGGCTTAGGAGGCAAATTCAGAACTGTGGTCATACAAAGACAGAAGGCCTCTCTTACAGATGGGAGTAAGGTTGTTGCAGTTTTCCATTTTCTCAAATTTGCTTACAGCAGGAGCCATTTAAAGAGCTAGCACAAAAGACAGTAAGTAAAGATTAAAATTTTCAGGTAATCCCTACTGAAGATAAACATTTTCAACTTTAGGTTTATATCATTTCCCAAGTAAGAGCTGGTCATGGAATGAGCTGGCCTTAGATGGACAGAGAAGTGGTAAACCAGGGGAATCAAAATCAGACCCAGCTTCTCTCCCAGAACCAAGCCCAGGAACATTTCCTGCAATGCTTTCCTTCATCATTGACTTAATATTTGTCAAAGGCTGTCTGTCAAGTAGTACTGGCGATGGAATATTAAGCACATGGAGTTATCTACAGGGGAGGCGACAATAAACAACATATATGTACATAGGTATACAATTATAAAATTTTATGTATGCTGTGAAAGGAAATACAATCTGCTCTGAGATCATGTCCTAAAGAGACCTAATATAGAAGGTGGATTTGAGCAATTGTTTAAACTGAGATTTGAGGGTTATCTGGAATGTAGCAGTGGAAGCTAGAGATAATTCAGGCAGATGGAACAACGTGTGTGAAGGATGGAAGCAGCAATAAGCTGGCATGTTTAAGAAACAAAGACAACCCGGGTTGATGGAGGACAGTGTGTGCAGGGGAGTGGCACAGGATGATACTGGAACTATTGAGGGCTGAAGGCTCAGTCAAGAATTTGGGGCTTTATTTCAAGGTCAATGAGAAGCCACTGAAGAGTTTTAGGCAGGAAAATGACATCCAATTTGAGATTTGAAAAAAGATTGCTTTGGCTGGTTTATCAAGAAAGGGTTGGAAGAGAGAAAGGGTAGAAGCAGGGAGATTAAACAGGCTGTTACACAAGGTCAAGAAAGAAGTGGTGGGCCACTGGGCTATGACTCATGATATAGATAAAGCACACCACCCTAGGGTGTGTAGCACAAACCAAGTTCATATGCTTACCATCCCATTAAGACCCATACACTCTAGGAGAAGAAAGCAGATTAACTAATCTATCAGTAATGGCACAGACTCATAACCACTTTCCCAAGACCAATATCTCCTGCCTGGTTCACTAATTCTGCCCAAGAACTTGCTTTCTTCCTTTTGCCTGAAAGCCTCCCTTGGATAGCTCTAGCCCCTAAAGTGTGTAAGTACCTTTCCCAGTACCCGCTTTTAAGACACTGTGAACCCTGTCAAAGCAGTGCTTGCCCAGCTTTCCATGGCCTGCATGTTTCCCTCTAGTCTATGTATATGGCAGTTTTGACAGTAATGTGATCTGTGTGGTACCAGGGAAAACAAAGAAATGGTTGGGTGTGTATCTTAGACTCCATAGGTCTAAAATGGTATACAAGGGTAAAAGATACAAAGTGATAAAGATTAGTCACAAATTTCTGTTATTTCAACTCCAAGGAGACAAATCCTGAGGAAATGCTGTAATGTTTAAGAGCAGAAGATTTGGCTCTAGTGAGACAGAAATTGACTCCTCACTCTGTGACCCATTTGGTGTAATTTGGGGATGGTGACTTGCCTATTATAAGCCTCAATTCCCACATATGTGAAATGGGGGAGCACAAGTAGAATCTTTGTCCTAAATTTATTACGAGGACTAAAACTCTTATAAAGTACTTGGCACAGTTCTTGGTACACATGCGACAATGAATGCCACTTACTGCACTGGAGATTATTTACAAAGATGCATTCTAATATGCAAAACATTTAGTTTAATGTATTTTTTATATAACAGCTTCATTATTGTCACAAACCCGTTTTATGCCTGATAACATAAATGTATTCTCAGTTAATTCAGATTGTTGCCCAGCTCCACCCTGTGGGTAGGGTCCTATGGGGTGCACATGGCACCAAGCCATCGGGTGCTTGGGGAGTTGGGGTGGGCAGAAGAGTAATACAGCTGGGCCTCGGTCACCATCATCACAGTGACATCCACTGAGACTGCCTCATGTTTGTCAGGTGTTCAGTCATTCATCAGTTTTTCAGTTGGGGGAAAAACTGTTTCGTCTACCCTTCAAGGTTCTTTTGACTGGTTTTAAAATTAAATTGATATGAGTCAAATTATAGGAAAAAATGAAATTTTAATTTCATATGTACAGGAGTCCATAGAAATGTGAAACTCTAAGAAATGACCAGAGTAGGCAGCTTTTATGTTTTTAGACAAGGAAACAATAAACTTGTGAAGAATTGACATGACAGAGAAACTTAGGCTTGGGTACTAATCAATGAAGAAATTAAGCAGAGCCACCTAGACTTCACAGCCCCAGATTCCCTGTTTCTGACAAAAGGATGTCTCCCTCATTGCTGGGAGGGTACTGTTCACATGGGAGATTTATTTTCTGCTTCCAGGCAGACAGAGAAGAGGATCAGAGTGTCCTTCTTGCACCAGCTCTTTCTCCAGTAACTTTACGTCAAAATAACCAATACCCCAAAGTGACATATTTGGGGCAGTCTCCCCTGAGCTCCATCAATCCATTAGGTTACCACTGAACCCTCTTCATCCCCACCTCAAGGGCTTAGCTTTTTCAGCCACTCCTGCCTCTCTGGCATATGATAAAGGATCAATCAGTTCCTGGTGCTAAACAGAAGCTCTGAGAAATTAGATAGGGCTGCCCAAGGTGATTTGCCCTTTACACTCGACCACCCCTACTACCTGCTGGGCCAGGGACTCTCTGGGTTCTAAACAGGTTTCATGTTCTTTCCTGGGTGTGGGCAGGAGGCTGAGGTTCCCTACCACAGATACGCAGATCCCTGGAGGGCATTTCTCCCTCTCTCTCATCAAGGGAACTTAAGACAGGTGTGTCTAGAATCAGAGGTTCCAGTTCTCTCTCCTCCACTGAGGAGAGAAGCCCTCCTGGCCTGAAGGATGAGACACAGTTTTGTCCTTCCATCTCATTCATGTCCAGAACTCACAACTTAATTCTTTTTGCATATGTGTGTCCTAGTCTGTTATGTCCTTCCTGAGGGCTCTAAGTTGCCATTTTAAGGAAGGGAAGGATCATAAAGTTTAGGAGATCCTGAGAACAAAATGGGGTAATAGGTCAAAATATTGTCTCATTATATAGTTATTATCCTTGTTCATATTTCCTGTGAATTTGTTGATTTAAGGAGGCTTTTTAAGTTGTCATTAAGCACTTAGGCTCTAGACTCAAATGGCTTGGATTCAAATCCCAGCTGCACAGCTAACTCTGACTGGGTGATTGACTATGTTTTAGTGCCTTGATTTCCATGTTTGCATCATGGAAACATCATGGTGACCTCCTCACAGTGATGGTTTGTGTGTTGACTGAAACAACAAAGGTAAAGCGTTCAGAAATGTGCACATAGTAAATGCAGTGTGTTTGCCACTATGACTATTTTTTTTTCCTTTTTCTAGGGCTGTAGCTGAGGCATATGGAAGTTCCCAGGCTTGGGGTCAAATCAGAGCTGCAGCCACTGGCCTACACCACGGGAACAGCAATGCGGGATCCGAGCTGCATCTGTGACCTACACCACAATTCATGGCAAGGCCAGATCCCCCGACCCACTGAGTGAGGCCAGGGATCAAACCTGCATCCTCCTGGATAGGAGTCAGAGTTGTTTCCACTGAGCCACAATGAGAGCTCCCTACTGTGGCCACTAAGCTTGCCATGCTCTTCTAACATTTGGCACAGATTCACTGAACATATGGAAACCAGTTCTATAAATAAAAGGAGAGAGAAACCACTGTGTCAATCCTCCAAGAAAATGTGGTATAGGAATCCATAAGATGGGACTAAAATCTCTGTTCTTACCAGCATTAAAGTCAGGTATGAAACATAAATTTAAACTATTTAACTAAATGCAGTTTTAAAGACTCCTCCTCATCATTTATTTGTTCTATTTTTATTCAGTTAAGTATATGTTTACTAACACTAGCTGCTGCTCCAGTAAATGGGGACACAGTTTGAATCCCATGGTTCTCACAATCTAACGGAGGAAGACTGAGAAAAGAAATAAATATAAATATACTGGGAAAAATATAAAACAAACAATATAAACTAACTGAGAAAGGAAAAGCAGCCCTGACAGCTGCCCAGCCTTTGTTCATGGTTCACAGTTCCAGGTAACCAAAATGATACTAAGTCTATGCTAAAATAATGAAGTTTGTTCTCTTCTTTTTCTCTAAGAAATTCTAGACTTTGCTGAAATCTTGACACCAGTTACCAGGCAATGAAGTAAACTTCAAGCTCAGTCACGCAATATTGGGAGGGTGAGGGAATACTGTTTCTGAAATGATTAGATTATGAAAAGGAGACAGAATTCAGATTCATCATGCATAATTTGGCAGAGCTTGTGATTCACTTAACGTGTTAAGCTAGCTGTGGATTAGCAGTATTTAGTACACCAGTGGGTCCAGTACAGATTAATGTAAAATACCTGTGCCCAAAGTGCTGCGATTTAACATTAACGACATGGGGGTGGTGAGAAAATGAACCAATACCATTTGCAGCAACATGGATGGGCATAGAGATTATCTGTAATTCAGAAAGAGAAAGACGAATTATCATATGCCATTTACATGTGAAATCTAAAAAAATAATAATACAAATCAGAACCAGAAACAGACTTATTTGCAAAACAGAAACAGATACACAGACACAGAAAACAAACTTATGGTTACCAAAGGGAGAAAGGAGGAGGGAGGGTTAAATTAGGAGTATGGAATTAATAGACACATACCACCATATATTAAATAAACAACAAGGATTTACTGTATAACACAGGGACCTATATTCAGTGTCTTGTAATAACTATAATGGAAAGAATCTGAAGTTGTATACCTGAAACTAACACAATTTCATAAATCAACTATAGTTAAATCATTTTTAAAAATGTAGCTTATTTAGCCACTTAAATTTCCTTGAGTTATACTGCTTGTCTCTAAAATGGAAAAGACAACATCTGTCTTGCAGGCCTATGGTGAATATTAGAGGCAATGCATGTACAACTCTTAAAGCAGCATCTGGCACATGTAGGGACTCAAAAACTGTTGTTCTACACTGAAGGCCCGTAGGTTATGGGGTAATGGCACATGTCTTATTTAATTCCCAGGGCATCTCTATGATGTAGGTAATATTACCATTGTTTTGCATTAGAGGAAACTAAGTCTCAGAGTAAATTAACACAGACCCTTTTAATTTTCCACTTTATGCTCCAACATGTCCACAGGTAACTGTAGAAAACATGCATGCTACATAAATGAAAACAGTTCCCAGTAGCTTGTGGCTCCAATGCAAGCACAGTGTTTGTCCTCTCAGAACTTCAAAACAGGGAGTTCCCGTCGTGGCTCAGTGGTTAACGAATCCGACTAAGAACCATGAGGTTGCGGGTGCGATCCCTGGCCTTACTCAGTGGGTTAAGGATCCAGCGTTGCCGTGAGCTGTGGTGTAGGTTGCAGACGCGGCTCGGATCCCGCATTGCTGTGGCTGTGGCGAAGGCCGGCGGCTACAGCTCCTGTTAGACCCCTAGCCTGGGAAGCTCCATATGCTGCGGATGCGGCCCAAATAAGGCAAAAAAAAAAGAAAAGAAAAAAACTTCAAAACACCTCCCTTTGGCTTCATTCTTCCTCAAGCCCTAAGGAGATCCCCAAACTAGCTCCCAAATCAACCTCCTGGTGAGTGGGTCAAAATGGACCCTCAGACAGAGTTGGGGGCAAAGGGATATATTTTCCTACGGTTTTTAATCTCACGTTACTGCTGACTGTTTACTGAACATCAGGCACAATTCTAATCATGGGGGATACAACAGTGAAACAAATCAAAAGGAATCCCCCGTTGATGAAGCTTCTATTGTAGCAGAAAATAGAAAAATAATAAACTGAATAAATAAGTAAAAGATAGACAATGTTGGCTAATGAGGACTATTATAGGGAAAAATAAAGTGTGGGGGGGAGAAATATGAATGAGAGTGAGCTGTTCCATGCATCCTCTTTTACCCTTTTACCCTCTTTTCCATACACACCTAACATGTAAAACCAGAAAAGGACATCTCAGTACTGGATGTATTTGCTTTTTCCCCAGCACAGAGGATCAAAAGAGAGCTACTCTGCCTGGAATCACTTGGATGAAGAATTTGAGTCTCCCTGCTTGAGAAAAATAGTGACATCAGGGGACGGTGAATGTTTCAGGATGGAGACTTATCCTACATGGCTTGGTAAGCTCCTGTTATTGCTGAGGTTATCTTAGGAGGTCCTGATAACTTGGCGAGCATACCGCTCTGAGGGTGAGGTGGAGGGCGCTCCCCTTCCAGAGTCACCTTCTAGCTCAATATAAACGCCATGTTCCATGCCAGGCTCTGTGCTGTTCCTGGGAATTCTCTACCCATATAATTTTTGTTGCCATATCAGACTGAATTTATAGGGAAGGAAAAGCCAAAGGAAGACAGTATTTTGTAGAGTAGATAAAGCAGATTGTGCTTCTGAGAATGTTTACATCTTGGAAGACTGATACTGGCTTTAGAGATTTTATTTTACAAGTTGAAACAAAAAGGCATTTTCACATGACTTTTGTTATAAAAGATATTTACAGGACATATCGTAAACTGATCTCTCAATCCACATCAACATGTTAAACTTTCAGTTTATTACAGTATCTTAAAATAATTTATTTACCTTTATACTGTATGCTTTGCTTTCTGCATTCAGTGACCTTCACCTCCTTGCCACTTTGGCCCCACTCCCACAGCAGCACCCTGGACCTTGTCATCACCAAGAATGATGCCACTCATATAAACACAAGCAATCCTGCTTTGGGGCCTTAACCTCTTATCTTTCCAGAACCCTGACACCATCTGTATTCATTTGTTATGGCTATCATAACAAAATACCATGAACTGGGCGGCTTAAACAACAGAAATGTATTTTCTCACACTTCTTGGGGCTTCAGTCCTAGATGGAGGTACTGGCAAGTTTGATCTCTTCCGAGGCCTCTATCTGATCAGTCAGGGTTCTCCAGAGAAACAGGACCAATGGGATATTTGTAGATCTTTCAACATGAGGTTTACTGTAGGAATTGGTTCACATGATTATAAAAGCCAAGAAGTTCCACTATCTGCTGTCTGCAAGCTGGAGAACCAGAACAGGCACTGGAATAATTCAGTCTGAGTCCAGGAGCTGAGAACCAGGAGCTCCAACATTGGAGGTAGGAGTGAAGGTCCCAGCTCAAAAAGAGAGAAAGTGACTTCACTCTTCCTCCAAATTTTTGTTGTACTCAGGCCCTCAATGAATTGAATGATGCCTACCAGCCTTAATGACCACAGATCTTTTTTACTTTCTATTGTTCAATACTAATGTCTTCCAAAAACACTCTCACGAATACACCCAGGAATCATGTTTTACCAGCATTAGTTAACCCAGGCAAGTTGACACCTAAAATTCCCCAATTTCTGTTTTCTCTCTATGTCTTCACATGGTCTTTTTACTGTGTACTACTGCACTCTGTCTGCTCTTCTTATAAGGACATAAGTCCTATTGGATTAGGGCCTAGCCCGATGACTCTATTTAACTTTAACTACTTCTTCAAAGATCCTGCATCCAAATATAATCATATTCTAAGGTACTGGGAGTTAGGGCTTCAACCAAGTAATGGGAGGCAGCACAATTCAGCCCATAACTTTATTCCTACCACCCCTGGTCTTCCACTTTAATAGGACAGTGAGGCTCTTAAGCCCATCCTCACATCTTCATTTTCTTCATGGCCTAGGACTCTTATCTGTCACTTCAGCCACCCTCCTAACAAAAGCCAGAATTCTATCACTCCTCTCCCACTGAAACACAAACCCCTGATCAAGTCATCTGTTGGCCATCCCACCTAACATTGCTCCTAAAGAAAATCACAGAAGTGCACACAGAGTGGTGCTCTTGCAGGTGAACAAGTTACATTCTGTTAGAAATTCATGTCCCTACACCCCAAATAGACCCTGGGGTCCCAGGCAAGCCTTGCAGCTATTTCCTACCTTTTACAGTCTCCTGAGATCTGCTTTTCTATGGATTCCCTGCTCATTCTCAACAGAGGACTTTACTCCCTTCATTAAAATAAAAATAGAAGCCATCATCCAGGAGACCACTCAAATCCATGTTCCTGACCCATGAATATTTGCTTCTATTCCCTTTCTTAATTTTCTATTCCATATTTGATTCCAAAACTCATGTATTCTATATCCACTGGAGGGAGGCAGTAGCAGAGGTGACAGGAGAGAGGGAAAAAGAAGGAGTTAGCAAGATTGTTTCTAATCTGCAGTCAAGCATAAAAGTAAAACAAAATATGGTGTTCATGTTCCAATGCAAAGTTTTGTATGTATTTTGTTTTGGGGGCTTTGATATAAAATTGTATCCTATCAAGCTGTATGTTTCTTCTTTCTTGAGAGGGTGTCAGAAGGTCCTATAAAAGTTACAAGTCAAATTTGAAAAACAAAACTCAGGAAGTTGAGCGATGGTTGTATATGTACACAATATGCACTTGAAGTAAACATATATGAATGGTGGCTCTCTGGAACTATATTTAGCACCAATGTTTAAGCCTATTAGACCATGTACTAATTGTGTGAGATTTGGATGAAGATTCCAGGTGACCCTGGCACATCCCTCTCTGCCTCTCGTTCTTTTTCGGCTATTTCCCCCCACTCCTTGCTTTTTCTTAAATTTATTTAAAAATTGTTTCATTCTTTAATAGCTCCTTGCCCTCAGTTTTCTCAGAGGTGAACACACATGAATCACTTTTTATCTCCAGTAGAGCCATTGGCTTAAAGACATAAGCATGAAATAATTTAACTCAATCATTATGTTAGAAAAGAAAAAAAAATTCAGAAAAGAAGCTTAGCTGCAAACTTGAAGTAGTTTTTAGATTGCATATGTAATATTTTATCAATCACATATATTTTGGTAGTGTAAAAATTTATCTTCTCAACTGAGAAAAATTACCCCTTACTAAAGAGTCACCATGCATTATTGCAGGCCTACATTATCACTAACATTAAAAATCTGGCACTGTTTTCTAAAGTTAGTTTCAATATCCCTTACATGTTCATATTTTTTTTACTCTCTTTGTTTTTTATTCCAAAAGTTATTTCCATCTATTCATTTCACTCCAACATGTACAGGTTCTGTGTTTATTTTTAAGGCAACATCCCTATAAGTAAAGCTTTTAAAAACCCAGAAGTAATGTCTAGATAACCTTTCTAAACCTAGCCTTGGAGAGATCTCAAAACTCCTTACACAGATTGCTTAGGCTAACACCACTGCACTGTCGCTAGTGCCTTTTTCCATTTTCAAAGGTTTTGTGTATAATATCTCATTTTACTCTTATATCAACACCATAATGAACAAGGAGTGTGAAGTCTAGAAAATCTAAATGACTTGTGCATGATAAGGAGATGCTGGTGAGGAGAGTTAAATCTTTTAACTCCAGTTTCCAAGGTTCATTCTATGAAATTACTGTCTCCAACTTTAACCTTACTAAATTATTATTTTTAACTACGGTGATGTCTCTACCTCTCAGATTGTTAACTGATAAAGAGGCATAGTCTTAGACTCTAATTACGCAATAGAATATCTAGATAAAGTCCATCACTTTTTCTTAAAGGCTAGGTAGCCAATGATTATAAGTTGGAGAAAAGCTTTATTTTGTTATGCTTAGTCTCCTAGAGCAGATTTAAAGGGGGGACAGAAGTATGGTAAGTACCTGCAACTCTGCCTTCAGCATATGTAAAACAGCCAGGAATGGGTTAGGACCAAAGATCTGAGAACCAGGGTAGGTCAGAAAGTAGAAATTGTACCAACTAAATCTCATGCGCACTTATCAAATGCTTTCATTTTTCTCAGCTCTTGTTTCCCAGAAATTAACACAAACTAATGGGCATTTTATTACTACCCACAGGAAACTGATACCAAGGACAGAGACAGAGAGCCACCATTCATATCTCTGACCATTAATTGCCTCTAAGGAGATGATGACCTATAGGAAATCACCATAGGTTATCATTTCAGAATATTATCCAAATTACATGTCTGATAGTCACGTCATGAGGGATCTCCATACATACGCCAAACCCTTTGGCCTACCGACATATATTCAACTTAAGCGAAGACAAGGGAATAATTTATTAACAATAAAATAATAATAAATCATAATATACTTGACTAGGCACTCTTCCATTTACAGTGGAATTATATCCATTTCATTTACAGCAATAAAAGTTCTAGAGGTTTGGTATTCAGTGCGGGGTTCTTCAGCATATGCTAATTGACTTGTACATATAAATGATATGTTATCTTCTCTATGGAGGTGATCCTGGATGCCCTCTGAAGATTAAACAATAGCAAGTATAATGCATTCAGCGCAGAGACAAGCGGAGTCATCTTAAAGAGGTGTTTCTGCTCCTATGCAAAAAGATGCTATTAGCATCTTTAAGGAATGAATATGTACTTTAGAAGAGGGATGCTTAGAAATAAAGGTACAGAAAAAGGAAGTTTGTGAGAGCACACCTGCTAAAGAGAGAATATTCTATCAAGAAGTTGCTTGACAAGGATATCGCTATTGTCACCTGGAAGCCGCTGTCATTACACATTCCATCAGTGTAAGTCTTTGTTGTGCATCCTTGTTTTCCAAACACCCTCATGATAGCCCTGCTCACAGTCAGGCTGATATATCTAGACTACTTGGCAGTTACACTCCTTATTGTAAACAAGTTAAGTGGCTTAAACCCTGGTCTGTGATGAGTTTTGTTAATGGGAATCAGCTTCCTTCGAATCCTAATTGTATTCACATCAATGAGATTCAGTTTGTAAGTTAGAAGGGTTGGAAGACGGATGCTGGGCTGGGTGACTGCATCAGGATACATGATCCTTTTGGGGAATCT
>PVHT020000104.1:0-13582 GCA_004024745.2 Catagonus wagneri | reverse complement strand
ATCAGCAGCTACAAAGTATCCATATTTATTGCTCCTTTATTGCACTTTCATGGTGATAATTTTTATGTAATTTAAGAAAGGTGTACAAGAGGAATACAAATGAAATCTGGTCTCTGTGATCTCTCTAAAACACCATCTCCTCTACAAGAGGGTTTTATAGTCTAAGATTGTAGAGGATACTAACGATCCTCCTCTCTTCATCTATTGTCACAATAATTATAGTACTCAGGATCTGGTTACATGCAAATTAAAAAAGTGGAAACACCAGACACTCTAATATGCTTTAAAATCATAAAACAATAAAATATAATCTTATAAGAGGGATGGTAGACTTCTAATGTATTGTCTACCTGACAGAACCCACTGTGCTCCATTAAGTGAAAAGATTATCAAAGTTTATATGTCAGTAAAGTACTTGGATAGATAGATTAAAATAGTATTTACCTGGAGTAAAGACAGTCTATCCAATAATTTAATCTATGTTTTAATAAAGTAACCAAAAAGGGAGGAACAAGGCTTTTTCACAAAAAGGAAATATTTCTAATTTTAATTTCAGAATTTTTAACTTATTAAGTTTTAAAAATGTATTTCATTTTATTTTGAGTTATAAAGGAAATATCAGAAAGTATGCCCTGATTATAAACTTCCTGAGGGTAGGAATTTCTTCATAGCCCTTATATGACTAGAGAAATACCTATATTTATATTATTAAGCCTATGAAATTTAATCAGTAAAAATTATGCTAGTAGCCAAACATTTTCATTACCAAGAGATGATATTCATTGAGTATCAAGTTGTTTATTAGTCCAAGAAATGGTTACTGTATGTGTTATTAAGCTCATTAAAATATGTGTTAAGCACAAAGCAGTCTGAGTGATCAAAGCATACTTAGAAGGGGATTATGCATGTGGATATGGTAACAATAAGAAGGATGTGATGAGAAATGATGAATGGAGCATCCTGTGTGGGAGACACAGGAAACATATGAAAAGGTGCAAAAGACGAGGAAACCTGGTTGATTAAATGGAAAAAGGTACCATATGGGGCTGGAAAAACTGAATCAAGTTTGAATGGCTATTACTTCTCAATTAATTTAAGAGAAAGGTGGAAGATTGTTCAAGACTTAACAGCTAAGGATTGTGAAAAATACAGCATACCACAGTTGGATGCCAGAGTTCAAGGTTCAGTCAGTTTGGCACATAAAAGCAACCAGCCTGTAAACCCACACAGTTGTACTAAGGAGGGCCTGATTATGCCCAATTATGAGAAGACTTAATAGATTTTTTAATTGAAAGGAAATTATTCTGGTGGAATATGTAACAGTGAGCAGTATAAATACGTTTTCTTTCTTTTTTTTGTGAGGGGTCAAATCAGAGCTACAGCTGCTGGCCTACACCACAGCCACAGCAATGCAGGATCCGAGCCGTGTCTGCAAGCTACACCACAGCTCACAGCAGTGCCAGATCCTTAAACCACTGAGTGAGGGCAGGGATTGAACCCTCAACCTCATGGTTACTAGTTGGATTCATTTCCACTGTGCCACAATGGGAACTCCCAGTATAAATGCTTTTAAAGCTTGAAAGGATTACATCCATGAAACTCAAGTTTAAAATCCCTCAACACAATATACTCCAGAATTTCTGCATTGGAAATATAGATATTATTTAGATAGATGGAGTATTAATTGATTTGCTTTGAAATTAAATAGATATTTAAATTACTTTGAATGGCCCTGGAGTAGCTGATAGAAATTATTTAAGGGTCACTAAAACTGCTATAATCTTGTCATACTGAAATCTGGGAGTCCTTACGTGTATAAAGGAAAAATATCTGAAAAATCCAGATGTAATACCACTCTAATGTAGTCAACAAGAGTCAGAATGACATTACTAACTCTCTCTTCTACAACATATCAAATATATGACACTTGCAAAATGTTATTTTGCATTTAAAAACAAATAATCTTTGATAACTTTTTTCTGACTAACCTATTTTTAAGAAGGATAATGTTTATGTTCTCCTAAAATCAATATGTTGATATCTAATGCCTAATGTGATGACATTTGGAAGTAAGGCCTTCCTCTGAGAGGTGCTAGGTCCTGAGGGTTCTGTCCTTATGAATGGGAGCAGTGCTCTTATAAAACAGATCTGAGGACATTCCCTTCCTCTTCAGCCTTTGTGAGGATGTGGAAAGAAGTCAGCTGTTCATGAACCCGGAAACTAGCATTCACCAGATATAGAACTTGATCATGCAGGCACCCTTAATCTTAGACTTCCAGCCTCAAGAACTGTCAGAATTAAAATCTGTGTTGTTTATAAACCAGTCTATTTAATTTTGTTAAAGCAGATTGAATGGGCTAAAACAATAATGTTTGGATTCATATATGTCTACTATACTGAATATTTCTTAAGTAAAACCAGCCATTCAGAGCTAAGGTATAGATCACTATTCACAACTTATCAACATTTATATGTGTAACACCAACATCTACTTACATACACTCTTTCTTCTTACTAACACCTTATCAATATCCTCTCCATCATTATGGCGTCTCCTTTGGAGCAGAAATTACTATCCCCAAAAAGGAGGCACCAAAACTGGAAAGTAAGGTTTAAAAAGCAGACAACTATGCATAAGACTATCTAGTTTTTGGTAAAACACAGAATTTAGTCTTAGAGTTTCCTCACTTGTAATTAATAACAATGTTTGTCCCTAGACTAAGAGTGTTAGGTTTTGGAACAGTAAGAAACTACTTAAAAACTACCAGTGGCTTAAGAAAATAATGACTTATTCTTTAATGTTGGCTTTGCCCAGACAACATTAGGACAACTGTCTTCCTTGGACGACCTTCATCTGCTGAAAGGATTTAAAGAAAAGGTATGTATAAAAAATTTTTTAAAAAATTAAAAGAATAAAAGAAAAACTTTAAAAAAGAAAAAAAGAAAGAAAAGGTATGTAGACCTAATTTTAGTCTGTCCTGTCTCCAGAAAGATGTTCTCCCATGTGCCAGCTCAGGAACCCAGGCTGCTATGATGTTGGTGACTCAACTCAAGGCCTCTTCTAAGAAACCCTCTTCTCATTTTACCATACAGGGAAACAGTCCTACAGATGGTAGTTTAGTGTGAATTAAAATAGGAAAGGGCAATCACAAGAGAATATGATGAGTTAATCAACTGGGATCAAGTTAGATTACTATAAGAACATATAGGGAGGATACATAACAGCCATGAAAGGTGGTCAAGATAGGCTTCCTGTGAAAGTCAACGCTGAACCTCACTTCTGAGCTAAAAAATTCCCAAATGAGTTTGACTTACAATGGGCAATATCAATTAAATGTGTGCATTTATGTTTTAGTTAGAAAATCTAGTTTAAGAAAATATGAAAAGTTGAAAGACATTTTAAAGGAACAAGAAACACCCTCCTTGTTTTGGTATTTCAGAACTTGGTGAAAAAAATATCCATTAAAAACTTTGGTTATCTTCCTTCTCTCAATTTTGCATTTCTAAGCTTAAAAGAGAATCACTGACATAGGAAATATAGCTGAAGAAATGATGTTGAAATGGTTTTTAAAAATTTGAGATGGAGCAGAGAATAAGAAAGTCTAGCAGATATTTAAGTCACAGAAGAATGTAGGAAGATACAGTATTTGAAAACATAATGGCTGTGATTTTTCAAATCTCCCAGATGCAAGAAACAGTGTTTTCAATGTGTCCCAAGAATAATAAGTGACAAGAAATCTCTATATCTTGATATCAAAGCAAAACAGCTTAAGTAAAAAGACTTCAAGAAAATTATAAAAATATCCAGAGGAAAAAAGCAGATCATCAAAAAATGAACAATAATTAGGCTAATAGTGGACCCCTCAGCAACAGAAAATGAGATCACTGAGAAATCTCTTTCAAGTACTGAGAAACAATCACTATTATCCTATAATTATATACTCAGAAAAGTTATCTTTCAGGAATGACAGTAAAATATTTACCTAGGTTAAACAGTTTACCACCAAGAGACCTACATTAAAGGCAAAGATAAAGCATGTTCTTTAAGAAAGAGGAACATGATTTCAAAAGAATGGTCTGAGATGCAAAAAGGAATGACCAGTAGCTACAGTGATAAACATACATGCATATTCAATTACCTATTTAAAATAATAAAAATGTCTAATTTATGGGGTTTAAAAAAGGACAGAATTAAAATGCTGGAGAAAAGAAGATGTAACTCTGAGAGTGATCATAGTTTAAGTACTCTAACATTCAATGCACTCCGGGGTAAAGAAGTGAAAATAGTTTCAATTTAGATTTTATTAAGATAAATATGCACGATAAAAATTCAAGGGCAATGATAAAAATTCAAGGGCAATGATTAAAAAATTGAAACAGTATATATAACCCCTCAAAAAAGAGAAACTAAAAGTCTATAGAATGAGCACCAAAATAGCCAATTAAAATAATGAATAATAAAAACAGTCATATAAGAAAAGATATTCTTAATCATTAAGGTAGAAATAAATCCAACTATATTAATAATCACAGTAAATGTAAACAAGTTACACTCTCCCACAACTGACCTAATGGGTAAGATAAAAAACGCCCAGTTTACATGCTATTCAAAAGCCACCCCAAATGAAACAAGATAAAAAATAAGGAACTGAAAATACTGAGTAAATAAAAAATAAAAAGTACATTCCTGGAAAAAGTTACATAGAAGAAAGTTGGAGTAATTATGTCAGACAAGATAGACTTAAAGGCAGGGGAAAAAAAGCATTTTTAGGGCAAGTTCTAGCTATCAGGAAGGTATGATAATTCTGAAAATTATGCACCTAATGATATCTCCTGAAAATATAACAATAAGAAATATATACCAACTAAGAGAAATAGGCAAATCTATTATTAGTGTGGGAGACTACAGCTCAGCTCTCTCCCTTACTGATAAGTTAGGCAGTGGGCAGACCAAATAAAATGAACAAACTTGTACATATACACATACATACACGGATGTGTATAAAATAAAAATTAAAAAAAAAAAACACTTGGACAATTCAGTAACATTACTCATTCCTCTATAGCACTCCTGAAACTCTTAACAAAAGTCTCTCATGTATCAGGCCATAAGGTATACCTTCACAGTAGTACAGAGACTGTTTTTCCATGTTGCAATTAAGTAAAGGTAAATATGAAAGGTCTTAAATATTTTAAATTTATTAAATAATTTGGAATAACACATGGGTCAGGGAATAAATTATTATGGGGATTTAAAAATTCTGGCAACTGAATGGTAACATGTCTAATAATCATTACTTAGAGGGAAATTACACCCATTTATTTTTAGAAAATTAAAACTAAATATTAATGGTTAAGTTCTCAATTTAAGTTTGAAAAATAACAGGATAAAATCAAAGAAATGAGAAATAAGGAGCTAATATAGACAAGAGAAGAAACGTATGAAACAGAATGCAAAGGTAATACATAAAATCAAATTCAAAAATTGGTTTTATAAATTCAAATAACAAAAAAAATTGTTAATAAAGTCAACTGATCTTTTGAGACTGCTGAATTAAAAACAGAGGACAGAGGAGTTCCCATTGCAACTCAGTGAATTAAGAACCCAACATAGGGCCCTGAGGAGATAGATGTGATCCCTGGCCTCGCTCAGTGGGTTAAGGATCTGGTGTTGCCACAAGCTGCAGCATAGGTCACAGATGTAGCTCAGATCTGGCATTGCTGTGCCTGTGGCATAGGCAGGCAGCTGCAGCTCCGATTCCACCCCTAGCCCACGAATTTCCATATGCCACAGGTGCGGCCATTTATAAAACAAAAGCAAAAACAGAAGGTACCCAAAGAGGACACATAAAAATAAAAATATGACTACAATTAGTAATATATCATACATTAAAAATATGAATGCATTATAGATAACTGTATGTCAAATCTGAAAACTCAAATAGAAAATTATGGAAAATATTACTTAGAAAATTAACTCAAGAAATACCAAAATTGAATATTCCCATAGCATTTAAAATATTAAACAGTTACATAAAATATTAAATATATAGTTATATTTACATAAAGAATTATATCAATAAAGTTCCGAAATGTTCTACAACATTCTGAGAGAAAAGACTATTCTAATCTTATACAAACTCTCACAGAAGGCAAAACTCTGGAATACATCCGACTAATTCTATGAGGTCACTCTTACTTAAAAAACAAAATCAGACGCCCCCCAAAGTTGCAACACGAAGAAAAATAACAGTAAATCTCTCTCATGAATACAGATATAAAAATAATATGTATTGGTATATACGTATGCAGGAGAAGCTCAGATGATCTAGGAAGAGAGAGCTGAGCTGCTGGGGGTCAGATTGACTAATTAAAGCAACAAGTAAAAAGTGGAGGAGTTAAACCTTTGATCACTTACTGCAGTGGAGTAAACAAGAGCAAAAACTGGAGACAGTGCCAAATCCTCCTTTCATCTCTCCCACGGAATAGGAACCGTGGGGGAGAGAGGGTCATCTTGCAGTTGAGGGAGTCCTAAACAAAAGGATCCTAAAGTGGTATGGACCCTGGGGTCAGGACAGGAAGAGGGGGAGGGCTGGGAGTGAAGCACCAGGTGCTGAGTCTGAGTGGGAGAAAGGATCTTTAATCTTTTCCCTTCTTTTCTCATAAGGAGACCTTAGAAGAAGTACCTGAAATTTATTATGAGATGGGCAGATTGGTAAAAAGCCAAGTAGTCAAATTAAAATGGCCTCTCACGTTGTTGGGTCAAATAGGTAGGTACCTAGGTAGTTAGAAAGAAAGAGAGACAGAAGTCAGATGGATGAATAGATGGATGGATGGATGATGGATGGGTGCATAGGTAGGTAGATAGACAGGGAATACAAATGGGACACTTGGATTTCTGAGTCTTTAGGGGCCAGCCTATCAATGTTTTTCTTATTTCTATTCTTATATGTATCAAATATTAATTTATATTTAAAATAAAATTCTTAGGAAGAGATAAATAAGCTCAGTCTATTAAAACACAGCAGAGAGGGCACACTAATCAGTTTTAAAACCAGTAAATATTTAATATATATGCACTGGTATAAAATAGTACAAATTACTACCTATTTCCATCTTCACTTTTGAAAAATATATTTATTTACTTATTTATTAATTTCATGGCCACACCCACGGCATATGGAAGTCCCCAGGCCAGGGACTGAACCCGAGCCATAGCTACACCTACACCACAGCTGTGGCAATGCCAGATGCTTTAAACCATTGTGCGGGGCTGGGGATCTAACTGGCATCTCTGCAGCAACCAGAGTCAGCACAGTCAGTTTCTCAATCCACTGCGCTATAGCAGGAACTCCTGTCTTCTCTTTCTATATCTGAGTACGGGTAAGTTAAGGATAACCTTGAATTTACACTAGAGTAGACTACAAAGTAAATATTTCAACATTTCTACTTTCAAAGTATCAAATCTCAAATCTTATTCTAATAAATTACGTATAATATATGTTTAAGTATTGATATAAGAAACTGTTTCAAAACGCTAGAAAAATTCAAATTATTTAATGTATACCACCAATTATAACAGGCAACTATTGTAATGAAATTCATGATCTCTGTTAATATGAAACACTTTTTAAAAAAGAAAATCCAAGGGTTTTGTATAGACACCTTACTTTAAAACAGTTTATTTGCATTTCAAGAGGGCAGCTGAGTTAAAAGAAAAACACATTCCAGGATCTGTTCACATATCATTCATTATTTGAAAATAACTGGAGAAACAAGAGTCAGGAGTGAGACAGAAGTAGTTAAGAATAAGAATTCTGGGAGTTCTCTTTGTGGCTCAGTGGTTAATGATCCCTACTAGGAGCCATAAGGATGCAGGTTCCACCCCTGGCCTCACTCAGTGAGTTGGGGATCCTCATTGCCAGGAGTTATGGTGTAGGTCGCAGACCTGGCTTGGATCCCATGTTGCTGTGGCTGTGGTGTAGGCCCGCAGCTGTAGTTTCAATTTGACCCATAGCCTGGGAACTTCCATAGGCCATGGGTTCAGCCCTAAAAAACAAAACAAAACAAAAAAAGAGAGAGAGAGAATAAGAATTCTGCCAAATGAAGTTTTACTAGAAATAACACTGAACTTTTAATGTAAATCAACAGAAAGAAATTCACTATTTAAGTTCTTCTAGCTATTTTCTGGTGCACACCTATTTCATAAACACAGTGATCATCATCTATCCAAGTGTAAAAGGGAGTCATAGTTAATCCATGATTTTTAGATTATCAGTAGTTGAAATACTGTGATGCTAAATTTCAGAGAACAGAACACATGAATATCACTATACTCTGTTATAATTTAAAGTAATATTCAAAGAGGGTTGTGACTTTATAATGTAAAATAGTCCTTGACTTTAGTAATTCTTAAGCACTTTCTTTTATCATTTTGCTGATGTATGTTCTATTTTAAAATTGGAAGGATAATGGATGTGCTTCTTAAACTGTAAATTAGGTTTTCTATCAGAGTCTTGTCAGTGCCATGACAGGTGACCCGACAGTGGTCTTGCCTCTGCAGCTCCCTTCTTGTCTGCCTCTCAAGGAGAGAGGGTCAGTCAAGGAATGTGCAGGAGATTGCTGAATCCCTCAGGAAACATCTTAGGGCCATAATAACATTTACTGCAAGCCATAATCATTTTATGTTCTCTCTAACAGCTTAAAAGCAGAGCTATACTTTCCTGTCACATGTATTTTTATTAATCAAGGGCAGTTAAAGTTTGAATGGAGATTGTAAATTTGAAAGTCTGGATACCTCTGATTGTGTGAGGAATGTTTTAAAATTTAGAAAAAAAACAGAGAACCTGCCAGGATCATTAATTATTTTCATGAAAACAGAATACACATGCACTCTGGTGGGTATTTTAATTAAATGTATTATTAATGTATTATTAAATGTGCTATTAAATGTCATTAAAAAGAAAACCTGATCTAACCTGTGTGATTATAGAGATAAAGTAGTGCACATATAGGGTAAACTTGCATAAATACTTAACATCAGAATATAAATCAAGGTTGTTTATACTCAAATCAATAGAGCTCCTATCAAGAATGAAAAACAAAGATTATGCTTGAGAAATGCAGAACTAATCTGCTTCCTAAATTGATTATCCACCGTTCTATATGTATTTTAAAATCTGGCATCTTTAGCATAAAACAAGGTACAACTGGTAACCTATTCAACATAATATAGATTAGTATCCATGATGAAAAGAACATAAAGTCAAAGACCCTGGGTATCCCTGTCATACTAAACTCCGTTATTACCAAAAAAAAAAAAATTGTAGTTTTTAAAGTCTTAAAAAAGACACCTATATATCTATGACCTTTTAAACTAAAGTCCACAAATAATATAAAGAAAATGAATCCCAAGACTCTCATAATTCCTACTTCTTAACATCCCACAGTTTATCCAATGTGGAAAGAGAATGAAGTACATGGTGATGAAGATCCTGAAAGTAATCCATCATAAATGACCTTTCCAGCCTCAGTTTGGGGTCAAAAGCATATTATCTTTTGAGTGAAAAACTCTTAAATACTATTCATGTTCAAGATTTCAAAAATGTATACTATTTTTCTCTCGAAAATAGATTAAAAATTTTGCATATACATGATTTTTGTTTGTTTAAGGCTTATAAAATGGCTTATTTTCAACTCATGGTACAGACATCTACATCCTCATACTAATAAAAATAGCTGACATATGTTTAGCAGGTGATGGTCTTAGTGTTTTGAATATATTGGCTTAGTTAATCCCTATACCTATATGAGGTATGTACTTTGATATCATCTTTCATAGGTGGAGAAACTGTGAAAGAGAAGTAACTCACCCAGCGACAGATAGTGGAGGTGGGATTTCCAAGCCAAGCAGTCTGTCTCTGCTGTTCATAATGATTACAGTATAGTACTTCTGATATGTTCTTAGTGCTTACAGTATAGTATATAACCCCATCTATAATTATCTATGGATTGATACAAATACCATAAATAATGTACTAAGTAGTCATATGACAACTAGTTGAAAACTGGGCAATTCATATCAGATAGAAACTGAGTTTAAAATCCTAAACATGGATCAAAAATAGGCAATGGTCAAGGAAAAAGACCTTAACGTAAGTTTATGTATATTTAGAGTCACACAAAGCATCAACTGTTTGTGTATCACAGGAATCTAGAGCTTGAAGAGGCTTTAAAAACAAAAAAGAAGCCCTCATTTAAAGAAGGTAAGAGATCAAGGAAAATAATGATTTGCAAAATAGTACACAGCTGTCTGAGGAGAAAACTAAAACTAAAACTATAGTACTTTGACACCCATGCCACATGTCATATTTATATATTGAACTATATGTTCCTGAATCTTCTAATGCCAGTTTTATTTTATTTCCACAATACACAGAGATATTCAGAAAGGATAATGTGAAGAGGAAAATTAGAGGGCAATATCATTTATGAATGTAGAGTAGATATAAAATTCATAAACAAAATATTAGCAAATTGATTCCAAGCATGTGATCATCTCAATAAATTTAAAATTATAAAATCAATATCTAAGCTAGAAACTTTAAGTAAATTGCAAATAGAAGAGCACTGCAATAATCTTAAGGGAATCTAAAGTAAAACTATAATAAATACTATAATTTTTCATGAAATACTGAAGGCTCTCTTTTTGGAATCAGGAGGAAGGCAAGGATGGCAACTATTAGTTAGTGTCCAACAATGAACTGGAAAGCCAACCCCATCCAGTAAGACAAGAAAAATGTTCTAAGATTGGAAAAGAAGAAATAAAAATATTTCAATAACATATAATATGATTGTGTCCTAAAAGTCCTAAAACTCACACATACATTATTAAAATGAATAGGCAATTTTCACCAGTCTCCTACATAAAAAATTAACTGTACATGTAAAAAATTTTAAAAAGTCTCAAAACCATATCATATACACTGGCATAAAAATCAATATGGAATAAAGATCAAAAATATATGTAAAACCTTTAGAGAGAAGATTATAAAACCTTATAAAGAGAAATTAAAGGAGATCTAAATAATTAGTGATATAGCACATTCATAGCTTAGAAGGTACAACATATATATAAGATGTCACCACTGATGTGTACATATCACTGCAGTCTAAGTCAATAGTCAAGCTCTTTTTTTCTGTAACTCAACAAGCCTTATATGGAAATTTAAAGTTTATATGGAAATTCTAAGGGCCCAAAACATCCAAGTCACTCCTGAAGAAGAAAAATATTGGCAGACTTGTATTTCTAGATAGCAACACAGAGTTACAACGAGCAAGACAGAAGACAGAACAGAACAGTGAGTCCAGAAATAAATCCAAACATATATTAATATTTTACCTGTGATAGAGGTTGTACTGTGAAGTCATGGGGAAATGATGGTATTTTTAAAAAATGGTGCTGGGTCAACCAGATATGAAGATTGACAAAATTAAACCAGGCCATTTCTTACAGCTTACTCAAAAAATGACTACAGGTAGATCATAGATCTAAATGGGAAAAGTAAGATATTTTTACATCAAGATGCAGAACAACTTCTTAAGACAAAATAGGTTCTAACCATGAAGGAAAAGATTGACAAATTTGACATTAAAATTAATGTTTTGTTTCTCAGAAGACTCTACTAATTGAGTGAAAAGACAAGCCACAGAAGGAGAGCCAATAAAAGGTCTAAAGACCAACAGTATATAAAGAGGTCTCACAAGTCAACAATAAGGCAGGCATCTAATAGAAAAATGGGCAGAAGAGTTCAATGAGCATTTCACAAAGAGGATATTCAAATGGCTAATAGACAAATGAAAAGTTTTGCAACCTGTTCATAAATGAGAGAAGGCAAAACAAAACAGTAATATACTATACAATTCTTAGATGAGCTCAAATTAAGAAGTCTAGCAGTAACGCATATAAACACACATAATTAAAAGGTATAATATACTTCTGCAAGATACAAATAACTGGCTGCATCTGTAAAGGAGAAATGGATGGAAACACTTTAAATATATACTTGTCTGAATTTTAAGCTTCTATTAATTACCTATTTAATATATTATCTATTCAAAAACAACAAAAAATATACAGTATGGTGCATGTATCTAGATAGATGTTTTCCTCCCCTGAATCTAAATTAGTGAGTAATAAATCTATATTGCCAAAACAATTTCAGCTGTGCATCAGGGTGAACAGTACTTGAAAACTGCTCTATATTTTTTGCCTATGTCCTAGCTCTTAAAAGGAAGACAAGAACTCACTTCTAAGGATACAGTGATGGTTTCTGCCACCTACACCACAGCTCATGGCAACGTTTCTGTGACTGTGGCTTAGGCCAGTGGCTCGGATTTGACCCCTAGCCTGGGAACCTCCATATGCTGCAGGTGCGGCCCTAAAAAGACAAATAAATTTAAAAAATAAAATAAAATAAAATAAAAGAATAAAGATACAGTGATGGTTTCAAACTTCTTTCTGAAGTATATAGTGGAACCAACTATTCAATACGAGGATCTGTGTATCTAGCATGCAGATATCAACAATCCATACGAAAGGTATCACTTAGAGTATGTCACACATATATTTTAATATTTTTCTGCCAAAGCAGATTTCTTTGTTCAGGGTCTAGCACTAATTATTACAATAGAGCTAAAGTAAGTACCATATTTTTCTTTTCCCTGATACTCTCGAGATAAAGTGTGCCATCATTAAGTCTCTTCTCAAGCAGGGGCTCATTGTATACAGATGTTCTGTTCTGTCAACCCGCCTTACCAGGCTGGTCTCTCTTTTATAAATCCTTGGATTCCTAAGATTTATGGGAGACTGGGGATACTTTGTTTTAAACTTTAAAAGTCACATAACTTTCTGAATTTATTCTCATTAAAATCAGGGAATCAATGGAAGTTTCCAGGAAAGCTGTTTGTGCTCATGAAAATGTGTACCATTAGAATGTGCTGCTTTGTCATCACTCCCATCCCCATCATTCCTGACTCTGCTGAAGGCCGTTTGCTCCTCTTTGCTTTTTTGCCTCATTTCTTTCATTAATCTTCACTTTCTCAACTCTCATATGAAAGTCACATCTTTAAAGACAATTAGAGTTCAGTTTTTCTTTCACATGGTAAAATGCATAAATTGCCTTTTTGGTGTGTGAAAAAAAATAGACCTTCACTTCTTCATTACCACATGTAAAAAATTCTTTCTTCAACTGATTTTTTTGCACTAATTTCATGTCTTCTTGGTCAGTAGTTGAAATGTTTCAGATGACTGACTTCTAAATAATATTATACTGAGCTTCATGTCTTTTCCTATGATATGTTTTATAGGTATGAATAAAACGGAAACTAATTTAATTTTATTGAAAAAAATGGTTCAATTTGAAACAAATTAAATATGTAGCAAAGGCATCTGGTGTCAGGAAATCAATCTGACCAATCTGGTTAATACTGACCACAAAGGAATACTCTGAAGAGAAGAATTTTGGGGTTGGGAGTGTGAAAATTTTATCAATGTACTGTTGAGAATGATAGGCATTTAGGA
>PVHT020000103.1:0-13622 GCA_004024745.2 Catagonus wagneri | reverse complement strand
ACACGTCCCTAAACATATCTGCCTCAGATCCAAACAGACATCTTCAATTCCTATCAGTTCTTTGCATTTAGTCACTCAAGACAAACATCTACATGAAAAGCACGAGTACTAAGTCACTCAGATTATTCCCTGCAGGTATGAGCAGGAACTTAATTTGTGAGAAACTCGCTCAGGCTTAGTGGAGAAAAATTTCCCAGATAACTGTCTATATGACCAAGCCTACCTGGAGAAGCCAGTCACATCTCTGCAGAGGTGTGAGCATTCAGAGGAAGAGGGAATTACTGAAAAGATTAATGAGGATACAACAGAAAAAATGAAGATGATTATATTTGGTAGAGGAATGGAGCCACTGGGCAGAGAATACAAAGATACTATATCCAATCCTGGCTCCCCATAGCTGTCACTTGTAATTCACAAAGGCCTCTGAGAATACTGCACAGAGTGCTTATGTATATAAACCTTAATGTCCCTTTCAATTCAGCAATTCTTAACACTTTATTTTCTAAATATATCTCTGCTTCTGTTCCATTTTAAGAAATAATAACAAGGAAGGCAGAAAAAAATGGAGAAAATTATCCATCATCGATCCTGATTATACCCTAACTACCAGCATTGAATTTTAATAATAAGGACGAAAGAAATCACAACAGATGCTGTGGCAGAAATAAAGGACAGAGACAAAATGGAAAAGTTCTCTAAATACTCAAATATAAACTAATTGCTATATTTCAAGGTACTACCCTTAGCATCTTTCTTTTAAATGTCATTATGGGGAGACTCTCATAGGTTTCCACTTTTCTACACAGCTGGTGTTATAGACAAAAGATTTATTTGTATAAAGTTAATTGGACACATGTGATACCACCTGCTGTCTGTACTGTATATTTTTTGCTCATTCTGAAATTTCTGTGATGCTGTGTTTTCAGGTGCAGGAGGAAACAAATCACCCCTACCCACAACCATTATTCTCCTGCATTTGCCCTCCTCTTTGAAAACCACAGGGACATAAAAAGATGATCTGCAGAAATGGAATGAAAGATCAGAAGACTTTTTTTTTATTATTATATTGGTAACAACATCCCTGCAAGGCATGCTGTTTAGAGCCTAGGGCCCAATAATCTGTACTCGTCCTTCACGATATGATTCCTCTAATCATTCATTACTGCCTGTTCCACCCCTGAAACTCATGGGCATATCATCATCAAAGTGTTGATTAAATTTACATGTCATTTGACTGACTTAGGAATGCCCAGGTATCTGGTAAAAAGTTATCTCTGGGTGTGTCTGTGAGGGTGTTTCTGGAAGAGATAAGCATTTCAATCAGTAGACTGAATAAAAAGATTCTCCTTTCAATGTGGGTGGGCATCATCCAAACCACTGGGCACCAAATTGAACAAAAAGGCAAAGGAAGGGTGAAATTTATCTGCTTTTTGAGTGGGACACTCTCCCATATCAGAGCTCCTGGTTCTCTTGTCTTCGGGCTCCACTCCAGGGCTTAAGCCAGCGATCCCAGTTCTTGGCCTTTTAGAGTAGGACTGAATTATACCTTCCTGTTTCCTAGTTCTAAGCTTGCAGACAGCAGATCCTGGGATTTCTTAGGCTCCGTGACCAGAGAAGTCAATTTCTGTAATAACTATCCTTTTATATATTTCTACAGATACCCTCTTGATTTTATTTCTCTGGAGAATCTTGCCTAACGCAATCAGGTTGTTAAGCTCACCTTTAAAAATCACATAAACAGTATCTTGATTAACAAGATGTTGAAAATGGACGGTCTATTTTCTGGGAGAGCATAGACTAAAGTTCTACTGTACCTATATTAAAACACTTATGTTCTGTTCTCAGAGCACATTCATAAATTCGCTGAGCTTTGTTTTCTAAGAAGTTTTTCCATTATGAGAATAATATACTTCCTTCTATTTGTCTTAATCCCAGGGTTTAAAAGTCTGAAGAGACCACGCTTGGGCAGAGGGTGCCTGGTGAACTACTCAGGGACTTTTTCTGCTTGGCTGTCTAGTTGCTAAGGAGAGGGGGAAGATTCTCCTCCATACCGCAGGGCAGGGGGAGCATTCTTCACGTCTTCAGGTACCTGGAACCCCTTTAAATCTCCAGCATATAAACTTTCATCTTTCAACTATTGACAAGGCTGGCACCCAGCCCCACTGAGACTCAGCTCTACTCCTGTGAAAACTGCTTCCACCACCTGTGCTTATTTATCTCTTTGGGAGATTCCCGGACTATACCCCAAGCCCATGCTTTGGTATTTATCTTTGTCCTTTGCCTGATGACTTTTAATTATATTACTGTTGAAGTCAGAAGAATCTATATTTTTCTTGTTTACAATTTTTTTCCCTCCTGGAAGAAACTATAAAAATGTATCACTCAGACTCCTATCCATGAAGAATAGGATGTGGCTGACTCACAGTACCAGCTGTCACCCTTGGGGACATAATTCTTTTCAAGTCCCACTGCCCAGATTACTCCCATGCAAGTGCCAGCCAAATTGCTCTAACAGGTGGCATTGGCTGTGGACTTTTCACCACCCTGGCAGAAACTGTGCTGAGACTCTCTAACTGACCAGTTCTCCTTCCCTGCCCTGTCCCGTCACAAGTCAGTCTTATATTGCCGTCTGCAGGTTCTCTGTACCAATGCCTGCTTATTTATTTTTTCCTTCACAGAATGTTCCCCAATAAGTTGCTGTCATTTCAAATCCTGTCTTGGCATTGGATTCTTGGAGAATCCAAAATGATGGATTTCCTAATCCTGAAGAGCAGTTGACATGGCTCATCAAAAAAATGCATACAGAGTCAGAAAAAATAAAATGTGAGAGACAGATCTGAAGGTATACAGACCAAGGAGACTCTGACTAATAAACAATTACAAACCAGTAAAATATTTTAAATGGGAATAATATAAACAGTTTTTAAAGTATAACTTTCAAATGTAACTTTGAATAGGAAAAAAATTATAAATATAATAAATTACACAAATCTCATAGTATAAATATTACTTAGGTTGACTAGCTGATTTAAAAGTTTGGCTTCACCTATAGCCACTTCTCTGTGCCACCACCTCCTTCCTTTGGAATACTGTCCTTTCACCTCCTCTCTCCATAATAGCTATGTTGTTTGATTAGCAGCTACCTTTTCTTTCATGACCCTACTCTCCTGGCTGCAATGACAGGCTGATGTATGACAGATGTTCATCACTCTGGACTCAGTGGTTCAGCTACACACATGACTTGCCAACCAAGTGATACTGCCTAAGATCTTTCAACTATGTCTGGAAGGAAAGAGTCCTCTTTGTTCTTTTGCCAGGGCTCTGCAGATCTGAATGTAAATGCTAAGAGAATGATTAACTAAAACAATAAGATCAATATCTTGAAAACAAAGAGGTAAGAAATTGAGTACAGATGGTACTAGAATAACTAATTGTAGTAATTCCTAAGGCTATCTCTATCCTTGCCCTTACTGTGGTTTGGCTATGCTATTCAATTAATTCAACATTTTGCTTAGGGCTCCCTGAGTTGATGCTCTTTTGCTTATAAATCAAAAGCCATATCTAGTGTAGTTGCCATTTTAACTCCTTGATATTACTTTCTTCATAGTGTCTCTCTAACTGCCATTATGTGCATTCTATCACAGTAAGCATGAAGGACATTTGACAGTATATGGCTCTTGCACTTTATCTAGTGGAGTATAAAATTAATGTTTCATTAGTTTTAATCACTTTCTTGTATTTTATTTCACGTATTATTTAAACTTAATAAACTTCATTTTTAGAATAGTTTTAACTTTACAAAAATGTTGCAGAGTCTTATAAAGAATTCTCACATATGCCTTGTCTGATTTCTCCTGTTGTTAACATTAATGGGGGTACATTTGTCACAAGTAATGAGCTAATGTGGGTACATTGCTATTACCGCAAGTCAACTTTTTAAAGTATTTCTTCAGTTTTTTTCCCTTGATGAATTTATGTAATCCAGAACCCCATCTAGGTTATCACAGTACTTCTAGTGATCATATCTCTTTAGGTTAGTCCCCTTTGTTGTGATAGCTTCTCAAATTTTCCTTGTTTTTGATGACCGTGGCAGCTTTCAGGAATATTGATTAGGTATTTCACAGAATAAAAACAAGTGGGATTGGTCTGAGACTTTTCTCACGCTGAGACCATAATTATGGGGTTTGGAGGAGAAGACCAACCATAGGAGAGAAGTGTCATCCTCCTGACATCACATCGAGAGTGTATGATACTGACCTGCTTTACAACTGTTAATGTCAACCTTTGACCACCTGGTTGAGGGAGTCACTAAGTCTCTCCATTGTTAAGTTACTCCCCTTCTTTATACAATGTACTCCTTAGAATGAACTCTCTATGCCCATCTCACACTTAAGGGTTGAAGAGTTACACCCCACCTTCACGGAGTATAATTATTCTGTACTGGAAATTTTCCTATACTATCTAACTTATTTAGTTAATAATTAATTTATATCAGTAGAGACTCACAAATACTAACTGTATATAATTGGATTATAATTCAATACTAAGGTGTTTATTTTGTTTCTCAAAATTGTTCCAACTTTGGTCATTGGAAGCTACTTTAAATTGGCATCTGTGTCACTTTTATATGTCCCCATCATTTTTTGTTCGTTTGTTTTTTAGCACTTCCTTATTTTCTGGCACTGCAAGACAATCCAAGATTATCTTGTATGTTCCCTGTCCCTGGTCTAAAATAAGTCACTTTTTCCTTTTACTAGAAAACAGTATTAAACACCAAGATCTGGGTGCTGGGGTAGACTCATTTTAATCATTTTAATGAAAAGCTCAAAAAATCAGTATTATAGATAGGTAGCTAAACATATTAACAGTTAGATATATATACATATGTATGTTTAATAAATGTGATATTATTGAGACAGAATGTAATTGTTGATATAAGAAGGAATATTCATTATAGCATATCATAACTCTTGATTTACTCTCTGATGTCCTGTTTTTACCATTAGCTCTTTTACTGTTTCTTACATCTTTGGCATTTCTGTCTAAATAACCTCAAATTAATAGTCATTGCTTCCCTCTTAGTTTTCAGTGACTCACCTTAGTAGGTTAAAAAAAAATGTCTTGAAAGAGACTACCTCCATATGTGTACAAAACCTTTCAAAGAGTGAGATGGACATGGCATCAAAGTAGAGATATTTCTGTAATCATTTACCTTATTCAGAGCTCTTTTGCTTTTCTTTGCATTTGTTTTTTTAATATTTTATTTTGTTTTCATTTATTTCATGAGCCATAAATGTATTTTAAACTGCATCTTTTAGTTAGAATTGATGCCACAAAATGGTTAATAAAAAGTATAGAATCAAATCAACAGGTTTGCTCCTTCTGTTTCTAATTATTACAGCATGTAGTAGCAGTTTCAATGTTGGGGTTATTCCATTACAATTGTAGTCCCCATGGATTCTTAATTTATTTAGGCATTAAGTATCCAGAAAAGACATTAAATTCAATTTTAATTTATTTAGGCATTAAGTATCAAGAAAAGACATTAAATTCAATTTTAATTTTCCCTATTCCTTAAGGAAAACTGTATTCTCATAGAATATTGAAAATCTCACTTTGTTCAACAATTTAATGCTTACATGACAAAATGGCTTTACTGTAAATCTGTGGCTCTGCTGACTATTAGGTTCATAAAACGCTTTTCCGACACTTCTTCAATTTGTTATTTCTTTTTTTTTTTGACCAAGTCATGATCAGATTTTTTTTTCTAAAATGCATATGGTACATCCTCTGCATCTCATTCCTGGCATTTAGCTCCAACATATTTTATATTTGACTTTGATGCAGTCTGTATGACTTCAGTTTCATATAACTTTTCATTAATAATTCTTATTTTAATATTATTTACTGTTCAGTTTGGTCTTTCATGCCTTTGCTGTCAAAAGGTAATTTGGACCTCCTGTGTGGGGTTTTCTTGACTAGTTAGAGTAGGAGAAATGGCTTCTATTGAGATATAAGGATGGTTTAAACAACAGAGTGTGGGGAAAAGGATTCTTGATATGCAGACTTGTCACCAGTCTCACCCCAAACCAGCCTTAATTTTACTTTCTTTGTCCTTTCAATGTGCTTCTGAGCTCTGTGTCTCATGAATCTATCATAGGTATCCACAGCTGGCTGGTTTTTATAGATCCTTAACTTCTCTTACCATTCTTCCAGGGATGATGGGTACAGAAGAATTCAGGGGCATCTCCTTGAGTTTCTGGTCATATAGGAACAGGAAGGCAATAGCCAAATATGTTATCCAGCAGGAGAAGAAATTTCTCATTTCCATTTCACTCCAGAGATTTAAAGAGATTATGGCCTATGAGGATTAAAAGATGGAGGAATGGGTTTGGTTCCATGATGTTTGAGTTCTCATAAATTTTATCCCTCATCTTCTGAATTTGCTTAAGAAAGAAAGGTAAATATTAAAGTAATTTTTACATTTATTGGCTTCCTTGGAAGAGGATCCCATTTACTATGCAATCTAACTTTTTACACTTCGATGTTTGGCTTTCAAAAATATATCCGGGGTACTTTTACTGCCGTTAAGGGAGAACACTTGTTTTTACCTCACTCAATATAAATGTTCTTAAAACATGTGTGCCAATGAGCATGACAGCAGATTATCATTTTCACTGGTATCTTCCTACTCAAACTTTTTCATGATACTTTAATCAAACTAATTCATCATCTAACTTTCCTCTGATGTACCTAGAGATTTGTATCTCTATACATGAGCATTACATCTTTTCTGATTGATTTTTCCCCATGTTTAGTATAAGTATTATAACCTCTTTTGGGTTTGATCTAGCTAAATTCCATATCTTAAATTGAATTTTAAGTTATTTCTAGGAGAATTGAGATTTCACACTGATCAGTATTGCTGAGAATGAAATCAAAGAATGTTCCTAAAGAATTATTGTATGATGTATTCATAGATTTTATTGAGTACTAAATGAATGTTACACTCAATTTTACTTTATTATTATGATTTATAGATGGAGTTGCACCTTCAATGAAATGTAGCTGTAATTCAGGAGGTAACAATTTATACTGCAGTTAAACCTATATGTGAGGGTTAGAAGTGTGTTAATAGTTTCCTAAAATCAAGTGTTGCAACAGCCTGTCTATAAGAGCAGAAAAGAGTGCTAGGGAAACAATCTAGATTTCAGGTAGTAGGGGGAGGTTATATTTGGGGAGCAGAGTATAATATAACAGAGGACCTAGCATGAAAATATTCAGGGAATCTGTCACAAGTTAGTGGTGTCAAATCAGGCAAGTAAAACATAAAGAAATACTGTTACGAGTGAAGAAAAGCTGTTATTTGTCATTTATTTTGTCTTTCTGCAGATTAACTCCAAGTTAGTCTTTGGGAGTGAACTTCAATTTCTATAGAATAAACTGGAGAAAGCAAGATGGGAAACCAGCTCCAAGAAAAGACTGGAGCACTGGACAAGTCACTAGATTTCCGAATGCAGAATCAGGTTATCACTGTGAACCAGGGTATGCAGAAATGATTTACTTGTTACTTCGGTGAAAGTGCTTGGTCATTATAATGCATGTATTAAATGAATAGGGGAATCAGAAGTTAATACTGCCCTTCCCCGATTCTGCTCAGAGTTTTGACAAGGGAATTACTGGGTTCAACTACAGAACACTGTAATTAGCCTGAAGATGCAGCTCTGCTAATGAACTCAGCAGGGAATATTTCTCAATAAAAATCTCCACTGAGTTCCCTTTGTGGCTCAGTAGTTAACAAACCTGACTAGGATCAATGAGGATGGGGGTTCGATCCCTGGCCTTGCACAGCGGGTTAAGGAACCAGCGTTGCAGTGAGCTGTGGTGTAGGTCACAAACACAGCTCGGATTTGGCATTGCTGCAGCTGTGGTGTAGGCTGGCAGCTGAAGCTTTGATTCTACCCCTAGCCTGGGAACTTCCATATGCTGCAGGTGTAGTCCTAAAAAAAAAAAAAAACTCCAGTCATAGCACTAAAGTTCAGTAGTTATGGCAAATTGGATTACTCAATTTCTCTCCGCTCTGATACTACTGATGAAAATCAGTCCTTTGACTTCTAAAGCCTTGATGAGGCATAGTCAATAATCCATTGGAAAGGGATTGAAATTTGTTCTATTATTTTTTAACAAATATATTAAAAATACTTCCAGTTAGCAAAAGCCAATACACTAGGAAAGAAAGCTTATGGGTGGTTTATGACCCATAAACAGGATATATAACCTGAGTAAAAATTTGTAGGAGAGCTTGAAAGTAATGCAAATGATTATTTGGCTTAGAAAAGACATTACCCTTTTTTTTTTTTTTTTTTGGCTACATCCGCAGCATGTGGAAGTTACTGGGCCAAGGATCAAACCTGTGCCACAGTAGTTACATGAGCCACAGCAGAGACGACACTTGTTCCTTAACCACTAGGCCACCAGGGAACTCCAAGGCATTTGTAATATAAGTGGATATTTCTAAATGAACAACAAATAATCCATTCTCAGATGCTTTTGTGTTATTTCATCTATTATATAGAGGCAACTCACACATTCTAGACTTTATAATAATCAGCAATTTCTACCTACTATTTTAATACATAATTGGATTTGGTTTAAAAAGATGAATTCATAGAAGTGAAAGTGTTACAATGAAAATGTCCCTAAAAACAATTTTCTCATGCCTTATACATGTCATCTACTACTCACCCCTCAGAAAAATTTCTAAAAGAGGTAAAAATGTTTAAGAGATATGCCAAAGGACTTGTGAGTTCATATATAGAAGAGTTAGGTCTGAAATTCATGTTCCTTGATTTTTTTGTGCAGTATATAGTATTCTCATTGCACTGGCCTTTGATTTCCTACCTTTTGTTTATAATATCAGAATTCTAAATTAAAAAAATTTGGATTGTCTAAAATAACAATAGTGTTCCTTTTAGAGTTATAATTCAACAAATCACAAAAGTAATATTTGAAATGACATCAATAGCGACATAGATTATATTGTCCTCTTTAGTTATTTTGTTATATTAGAAATATTAAAATACTGCCACTCTAAATAGTGCCATTGTAAGGCAAATGTTATTTCTCATATTTAATATATGAATATTTTTTCAATAAACTGAGCACAAATTAGTGAACAGTACCCAAGATCACCCTCATTTCTCTCATTAATATCAAGTTTGGGATTCCTAATACCACCTTCAATTGGGGGAATTTTTTAGAAGGACTCACAGAACTCACTGAAAGCTGTTATGTTTGTGGTTGCAACTTACTATAGTGAAAACAGTCAGAACAAAATCAGTCAAAAGAAGAGAGGCATATGGAGGAGGATTCCAAAAGTGGAGGAGGATTTAGTTTTGCTCTTCCTGCAGCATTCTAGATCACCATAACTCCTCTTATCAGTGAAATATGACTATAGCACTGAGCACTGCCAACCAGGGAAGTTTTCTCAATCCTTGTTGTCCAGAGTCTTTATTGGGCTCTCTCAGGTAGACATGGCAGACTGCCCATGACTGATAATGGCCCCTAGCCCCTCTGTAGTTACTAAGCTGATACCTTGTCTCTAAAATTCCCCCACCGTAAATCACACTGTTAGATTAGCTGGCTCGGGCCAAGGACCTCAACAAAAGCACTTTTATTAGGCAGGACATTCCAAGGCCATAGACCTTACTTCCCAGGAACCAAGGCCAAAATGCTGACTTCTCTCTGGGCAAGGTTAAATTCTTTACTACACACTGAAAAATGTGTTTTTTAATTTCCCACATGAAAAATCACTTGTAAGCTTTTTTTATAATTAAGGGAAGATAGAAATCTGAAAATGCCAACATGGACATATCATCAGGGATAAACAAATAGGTTATCAAAATGAATTTTCTAGTTTTAATTAGCTGAGTGGACATACATATTTTTCTGCTTGCTTCTATTGTTATAGTAAAAAATTAAGTATCCTCAAACAAAAACAGAGTGGACAGCATCAAAGAGAGGTATAAATCTGAAAAACAACAACAAAAAAAGCAGAGTTAAGCTTCTGAAGAACTACAGTGGATACAGGCAACTGACAGAAAAATAAAGCCATAAACTAAATACCTAGGATGTTTATGATATTAATCACCTCCTACCTCACTGTTTTATCCACTTCTTGGAAACGTTTCTCAATCCCATACATTATTTTACAGAGTTAATTCTTCCTCAAGTTTAAAATACAATTTTTATAAGAAAGCCCTGTCTGATGCTTAAATATAAGTGAGGTAATTTCTTTTTCTTTTTTTAGGGCTGCACCTTCGGCATACGGAAATCCCCAGGCTAGGGATCAAATTGGAGCTACAGCTGCTGGCCACAGCAACAGTAACACAGGATCCCAGACACATCTGCAGCCTACACCACAGCTCACAGAAATGCTGGATCCTAACCCACTGATCGAGGCCAGAGACTGAACCTGCATCCTCATTGATACTAGTTGGTTCATTAATGCTGAGCCATAATGGGAATTCTAAGTCAGATAATTTTATTATAGCACATACACACATACAAACACACTGTCCTGACATATGTATACCCATACACACATACAGACATATATATACATACATGCATACATTCATACACACACATATATAAACATGCAGATGCTCAAATAATATATGTGTGTATATACTATACATACACATGTATACATGCATACACACATAGATGTATACACAAATATGTGTATATGTGTGTGTGCCGGTCATCTCTTGTTTACCCCTATGCCTTAGCTTTTTAGTCCTTTTTGTATTTTGCAGTTGAATAATAATTATTATTATTTTTTGGCTTTTGTCTTTTTAGGGCTGCACTTGTTGCATACGGAGGTGCCCAGGCTAGGGGTCTAATCGGAGCTGTAGCTGCTGGCCTACGCCACAGCCACAGCAACGCCAGATCTGAGCCACGTCTGCAACTACCACCACAGCTCACGGCAACACTGGATCCTTAAACCACTGAGCGAGGCCAGGGACTGAACCCGCATCCTCATGTATGCTAGTCAGGTTCGTTAACCACTGAGCCATGACGGGAACTCCAGTAGTTGAATAATTATTGGTGTAATTGCTTCTTCAGGTGAAATCCTCAGGGGCAGAACTACAGTACTCTTGACCATTAAACACCTGGACAAATAGCACAGTGGCTGGCCCATGATGAGCTCTGAATTAATATTTGTTAAAGTTAATATTTGTTGAAAGAATAAATACATATTTTATATTAAAGTAGTTAATGGTAACGGTAAATCAATTAAGAAACTAGAAAGCTAATAGCTAGATATATATTATGTAAACTATAAGTCAAATATCAGAGAGAGCAATTATGAACTCTTTCAAGAAGATATGTAACTAGGCAAGAGAAAATTCAGACAAATGTCATTTGATTTAGGCATTTTGAGCTTATGAGTAATCTCTAAAAATACTGCAACTGTAATTAGAAAGATATTATTATGGAAGTATAATCAATAAAACCAAAACATAATAGATTCAGGCTACTGTCAGCACCAAACTCAGCCTTTCATATTGGCTTTGCAGTACAGGAGCTGGGATCCTGAATACCACTTACTAGGATTTGCCAGTGAGTGCTAGGTCTAGGTTCTACAGCTGGAAGATAAAGAAGTGATTTGTCCTTTCTGAAATCTAATTAGAGAATTCTCAACTTGCAACTCATGTGTCACCCCAATATAGCCTGTTTACTCTCTGAGCAGATACTTCTTTTTGTAGCAACAGCTGAATCTAGCTCCCAGAATGTGCCATACCAGCTTGTAGCTGGTATGAAACAAACAACTAAATGATGCTCCTTCCTAGAGGGCCCATCTTCAAGCTTAGGTCCATCAACACAAGCCAAACAGCTACTCCAGCCTCAACAGTCTTGCTTTCATCTCTGCAGACACACTCCAAGTTTTTAAGTTAACAACTCCAACATCTTTCCTTGGCTCCCCAAGCCTGGAAAAGATATTTCTTTCTACAGCTGTTACCTCCACACTACATTGGAGTTTTCTGTTTACCATTTTAGCTTTATATCTAGGTACACATTTTTACATCAAATTCTCCCTGTTACAATAACTGGATGACTTTTGTTCTTTGACTGAACTCTTAACTGATACAGAGGGGAGTATGTATTAAGGAAGTAAGCAGAGATTGAATACGGTTTGATAGAAGTGACTTGACAATAAAGAAAATAGAGACAGCCATGACAAAAGAATTGATGTATGGCATAGGAAAGATGTGAGCAAGTTTGGGGGCAGAACAGAAATGCAAGAGGAATGAGAAAGCTCAGGAACTGATGAGATGGAGGAAATGAACGAGGCGAACCTCAGAGGCAATGGAAGTCATTTAGTTTAGTGGGTAAGGAAGATGTCATTAGTCTAAAAACAGAAGAAAGTGACACTTTCCTAACAAGCAGGAAAAAAAAAACAGTTTAAAAAGCAGTTTAATGTTACAGGGAAGTTTTCAAGGGAGAAAGGAAAACAGATAAAAGAGAGAGATATTTAATTCTCATTAAAGGATATGGTGAACATCTTCCAAAATGAATAAAACAAAAGGATCTGAAAGAAGAGTAAACATTTGAACAGTTGATTGTGGTTATCAATAACAGCTTGTTTGAATTATATTAGACATTGGTTTTTGAAATTCTTGGTTCAGAATTGGTTTTGAAACTTGGTTTCAAGTAAGAGACCAAATTTGATTAAAAACAATGATAAAAATAAGCTTATTGGCTTAATATTAGAGTTGCTTTTAAGTTAAAGGGGAAGATAATCAAATCTTGGCAGCTTAGTATCTAGGGAAATTCACAGGCTGACAATAATTAGAGCAGCAACACCGACACCATCATTCTTTATATTTTCTATGTCATTTATTTGTGCTTTTCTCTGGCTATAGGTTCCATTTATCCTTTCTCTGTGATAGCGTTGTTCATTCACGGCTAAAGGAAGGAAACATGGCCGCAGGAACTCCAAGGTCATATGTCTCTTATAGGAAAGAGGCATCTATTTCAATGTAAGTCCAAGATGACAGGTAGCCAGCCTGACTGAGGTATATGACCTTCAGCAATCACTGCTCCCTGGGATGAGGCTGAGTTGATAGCTCAGTTTGGGTCAATGGCCCATGAAATGGAAATGTAGGAAAACTGCAATTTCCACTCATAACATTCATTGATGGATATTAGATTCCAATGGTTGTGAAACAAATGGCCACAAAGTTGGGTTCTTAAACAATACAAATTCATTATCTCATGGTCTCTGTAGCTCAGAGATTTTAGTACTACCAGACTAGGTCCTCTGCACACAATCTTTACACTGACAGCAAAGTGCCAGCTAAAGCTCAATACTCCACTGGAGCTCAGGATCCTCTTCTAATCTCCATTTGTACTTGTTTGTTTTCCAGAATCCAGTTCCTTCCAGGGGTAGGAAAGAAGTTCATGTTTCTTGCTGGCTGGATCACCTTCGTTTCTAGAGGCCACCATTAGGACCTAGCCATGTGGCATCTCCCATAGGCCATTTAAAATATAGTTGTTTGCTTTTTTCTAGGCTCGCAGAAGAATAACTCAACAATGCTTCACCTTCTTTTAGC
>PVHT020000102.1:23777-50694 GCA_004024745.2 Catagonus wagneri | reverse complement strand
TCGGCAATCATTGATCAGCACGTGCATCGTCGGTGTTCGTCGATAAGTGCGTGAGCATCATCAGCATTCATCATCCGCACGCGCACGTCATCAGCCTTCGTCGATAAGCGCGTGAGCGTCATCAGCGTTCGTCGATCCGTGCGCGCACGTCGTCGGCATTCTTCGATCCGCGTGCACGTCGTCGGCTTTCGTCGATCCACGCACGCGTTGTCCACGTTCATCAATCCACACATGATGTCGGCATTCGTCGATACGTGGGCGCATCGTTGGCAATCGTTGACCACGCGTACATCATCTGTGATCATCGATCCATGCGCGTGTCATCCGCATTCGTCAATCCGCGCGCGTGAGTCACCGGTGTTCATTGATCCGTGCGTGCATCATCGGCATTCGTCGATAAGCACACAAGCATCATCAGCGTTCGTCGATCTGCATGTGCGTCATCGGCATTCATCAATAAGCGCTCGTGCGTCGTCGGCTTTCCTCTATCCACACATACATCATCGGCGTTCGTCGATAAGCATGCTAGCGTCATCGTTGTTCGTCGATCCACGCGTGCACAACGTCAGCATTCGTCGATCCGCTCATGCGTGTCATTGGCGTTCGTCGATCCCCGCGTGCGCGTCGTCGGCGTTCGTCCATCCGCTCATGCACTTCATCGGCGTTCGTCGATCCGTGCACGCACATCATTGGCGTTCGTCGTTCCGCTCGTGCACGTCGTCGGCATTCGTCGATCCGTGCACACACGACGTCGGCCCTCATCGATCCGTGCGCGCGCGTCATCGGCGTTTGTCGATCCATGAGCACGGATCATCGGCGTTCGTTGTTCCACACGCACAACAATGGCATACATCGATCCGCGTGCACGTCTTCGGCTTTCATCGATCTGCAATCACGTCATCCATGTTCATAGATCCACAAGCGACATCGGCGTTCATCGATCCGCGAGTATGTCGTTGGCGATCATCGATCCGCGCGTACATCGTCTGCCATCATTGATCCACGCGTGTGTCATCCGCGTTCGTTGATCCGGGCGTATGAGTCATCAGCGTTCGTCGATCCGCGTGCGCGACGATGGCGTTCGTTGATAAGCACGTGAGTGTCATCGGCGTTCATCAATCCACGCGTGCATCTTTGGCATTCGTTGATCCTTGCGCACGCGTCGTCTGCATTCGTCGATCCACGCGCGCGCGTCATCGGTGTTTGTCAATCAGCACACACATCGGCGATCGTTGATCAGCGCACGCATCATCGGCGTTCATCAATCTGCACGCGCATTTTTGGTTTTTGTTGATCTGTGCGAGCACGTCGATGGCGTTCGTCGATAAGCGCATGAGCGTCATCGGCGTTCGTCGATCTGTGCACGTGTGTAGTCGGCGTTCATCGATAAGCGCATGAGCGTCTTCGGCATTCGTTGATACGAGTGCGCGTGTCATCGGCATTCGTTGATACATGTGCGTGCATCATCGGCGTTCTTCGATAAGCGCACGAGCATCATTGGCGTTCGTCGATCCGCGTGCGTGTCATCCGCGTTCATCAAACTGAGCGTGCGTCATTACTGTTCGTCGATCTGTGCACATGCGTCATCCGTGTTCATCGATCTGAGCGCGCGTTGTTGGCGTTCGTCGATCCATGCGCACGTCATCGGGTTTGTCGATACGTGCATGCGTCGTCGGCATTAACGCATCCGCGCGCGCGTCGTCGGTGTTTGCTGATCCGCACGCCCATCGTCGGCGTTCGTCGATTCGTGCATGCGCACCATCGGCATTCGTCGATCCGCGCGCTCGCATCGTCGGCATTCGTCGATCCGCGCACGTGCTTCTTCGGCATTGGTCAATCCACGCGCGCGCGTCATTGGCGTTTGTCGATCCACGTGCGCGAAGTCGGCGTTCATCGATCCGCACGCATGTCGTCAGCTTTCGTCAATCCGCGCGCGCGTCATCCGTGTTCGTCGATCCGCACGCGACGTCGGCATTCGTCGATTCACAGGAGCGTTGTTGGCGATCGCCGATCCACGCGTACATCATCTACTATCGTCGATCCGTGCGCGTGTCCTCCGCGTTCCTCAATCCGCGCCCGTGAGTCATCGGCATTCGTTGATCCGCACGCGCATCGTTTGCGTTCGTCGAACTGCGTGCACGCATCGTCGGTATTCGTCGATCTGTGCACGTGCTTCATCGGCGTTCGATGATCCACACGTGCACGTCATCGGCGTTCATCGATCCGCATGCGTGACGTCAATGTTCATTGATCCTCGCGTGAGCGTCATCGGCTTTCGTCGATCCGAGCGCGTGCGTCATCGGCATTCATTGATCCATGTGCGTGCATCATCGGCGTTCTTCGATAAGCACACGAGCATCGTCGGCATTCGTCTTTCCACGCACGTGTCATCCGCATTCGTCGAACTGAGCGTGCATCGTTAGCATTCGTCGATCCGCGCACACGCTTTGTCGGCATTCGTCGATCCACGGGCGTGTCGTTGGCGATCATCAATCCGTGTGTACGTCATCTGCAATCATCGATCCGCGCGTGTGACATCTGCGTCCGTCGATCCGGGCGCATAGGTCATCAGCGTTCATCGATCCGCATGCGTGTCGTCGGCGTTCGTCGATAAGCACGTGAGCATCATTGGCGTTCGTCGATCCACGTGCACTTTATCGGTGAATGTCAATCTGCATGGGCATCATCGGCGATCGTTGATCAGCACGTGCATCGTCGGTGTTCATCGATAAGTGCGTGAGCATTATCAGCGTTCATCATCCACACGCGCACGTCATCAGCCTTCGTCGATAAGCATGTGAGCATCATCGGCGTTCATCGATCCATGCGCGCGCGTCGTCGGCGTTCTTCGATCCGTGTGCACGTGGTCAGCTTTCGTCGATCCACGCACGCGTTGTCCGCGTTCATCGATCCGCACATGACGTCGGCATTCGTTGATACGTGGGCGCATCGTTGGCGATCGTCGATCCGTGCGTACATCATCTGTGATCATCGATCCTGGACGTGTCATCTGCATTCATCAATCCGCGCGTGTGAGTCACCGGTGTTCGTCGATCTGCACGTGCGTCATCGGCGTTCGTTGATAAGCGCACGAGCGTCGTCGGCGTTCATCGATCTGCGTGTGCGTCATTGGCATTTGTCAAAAGCGCTCGTGCATCATCGGCTTTTGTCTATCCGCGCGTGCGTCATTGGCATTCGTCAATAAGCGCGCAAGCATCGTCGTCGTTCGTCGATCTGCGTGCGTGTCGTCGGCATTCGTCAATAAGCGCTCGCACGTCATCGGCGTTCGTCGATCCATGCGTGCATGACATCGGCGTTCATCGATCCGCTTGTGCGTGTCATTGGCGTTCATCGATCCCCGCGCGTGCGTCATTGGCGTTCGTCCATCCACTCGTGCGCGTCATTGGCGTTCGTCGATCCGCGCATGCACGACATTGGCGTTCGTCGTTCCACTCGTGCGCGTCATCGGCATTCGTCGATCCGTGCGCGCACGACGTCGGCCCTCGTCGATCTGCGTGCACACATCATCGGCGTTAATCGATCCGCGAGCGCGCGTCATCAGCGTTCATTGTTCCACGTGCACAACAATGGCGTACATTGATCCGTGCGCAGGTCTTCAGCTTTCGTCGATCTGCACTTACCTCATCCACGTTCGTAGATCCGCACGCGACATTGGCGTTCGTCGATCCGTGGGCGTGTCTTGGCGATCATCGATCCGTGCGTACGTCGTCTGCGATTGTCGATCCACGCGCGTGTCATCTGCGTTTGTCGATCCAGGCGCATGAGTCATCGGCGTTCGACGATCCGTGCGTGTGACGATGGCGTTCATTGATAAGCGCACGAGTGTCATCAGCGTTCATCAATCCACGCGCGCGTCTTTGGAGTTCGTTGATCCTTGCACGCACGTTGTCTGCGTTCGTTGATCCACGCGTGCACGTCATTGGCATTTGTCAATCCGCACACACGTTGACGATCGTTGATTAGCACACGCATCGTCGACATTTGTCAATCTGCGCACGCATTTTTGGTTTTTGTTGATCTGTGCAAGCGCGTCGATGGCGTTCATTGATAAGCGCATGAGCGTCGTCAGCGTTCGTCGATCTGTGCGCGTGCGTAGTCGGCATTCGTCGATAAGTGCATGAGCGTCTTCGGCATTCGTCGATCCGTGCACACGTCATCCGCATTCGTCGATACGAGCGCGCACGACATCGGCATTCGTTGATCCATGTGCACGCGTCATCGGTGTTCTTCGATAATCACACGAGCATCGTCGGCGTTCGTCGATCCGTGCGCGCGTCATCCACGTTCATCAAACTGAGCGTGCATCGTTACTGTTTGTCGATCCACGCACACGCATCGTCTGTGTTCGTCGATCTGAGCGCGCGTTGTTGGCATTCGTCGATCCATGCGCACGTCATCGGGTTTGTCGATACGTGCATGCGTCTTCAGCATTAATGCATCTGCGTGCATGTCGTCGGTGTTTGCCAATCCGCATGCCCATCGTCAGCATTCGTTGATCCGCACGCTCGCGTCGTCGGCATTCATCGATCCGCACACATGCTTCTTCGGCATTGGTCGATCCACGCGCGCGCGTCGTCGGCGTTCATCGATCCGTGAGCGCGAAGTCGGCGTTCATCGATCCGCGCGCGTGTCGTCAGCTTTCATCGATCCGCGCACGCGTCATCCGTGTTCGTCGATCCGCACGCGACGTCGGCGTTCGTTTATCCACGGGAGCGTTGTTGGCGATTGCCGATCCACGCGTACGTCGTCTGCTATCGTCGATCCGCGTACGTGTCCTCCGCATTCGTCGATCTGCGCCCGTGAGTCATCGGCATTCGTCGATCCACACGCACGTCGTCGGCGTTCGTCGAACCGCGCGCACGCATCGTCGGCGTTCGTCGATCTGTGCGCGTGCTTCATCGGCGTTCGTCGATCCGCGAGCACGCGTCATCGGCGTTCGTTGTTCCACGTGCACAACAATGGCATACATCGATCCGCACGCACGTCTTCGGCTTTCGTCGATCCGCACTCACGTCATCCGCGTTCGTAGATCCGCACTCAACGTCGGCGTTCGTCGATCCGCGGGCGTGTCGTTGGCGATCGTCGATCCGAGCGTACGTCGTCTGCAATCGTCGAACCACGCGTGTGTCGTCCACATTCGTCGATCCGGGGGCATGAGTCATCGGCGTTCGTCGATCCACGTGCGCGACGATGGCGTTCATTGATAAGCGCGCGAGTGTCATCGGCGTTCATCAATCCACGCGCGTGTCTTTGGCGTTCGTTGATCCTTGCGCGTGCGTCTTCTGCGTTCGTCGATCCACGCGTGCGCGTCATCGGCGTTTGTCAATCCGCACACGTGTCGGCGATCATTGATCAGCGTGCGCATCATCGACGTTCGTCGATCTGCGCGCGCATTTTTGGTTTTTGTTGATCTGTGTGAGCGCGTCGATGGCGTTCGTCGATAAGCGCATGAGCGTTGTCGGCGTTCGTTGATCTGTGCGCGTGCGTAGTCGGCGTTTGTCGATAAGCACATGAGCGTCTTCAGCATTCATCGACCCACGCGCGCGTCATCCGCATTCGTCGATACGATCGTGCGTGTCATCGGCATTTGTTGATCCATGTGTGCGCATCGTCGGTGTTCTTCGATAATCGCACGAGCGTCGTCGGCGTTCGTCGATCCACGCGCGTGTCATCTGCGTTCGTCAAACTGAGCGTGCGGCGTTACCGTTTGTGGATCCACGCACACGCATCGTCCGTGTTCGTCGATCTGAGCACACGTTGTTGGCATTCATCGATCCGTGCGCACGTCATCGGGTTTGTCGATACGTGCACGCGTCGTCGGCATTAACGCATCCGCGCACGCGTCGTCGGTGTTTGCCAATCCACACGCCCATCGTCGGCGTTCGTCGATTCATGCACACGCGCCATCGACGTTTGTCGATCCGCGCGCTCGTGTCGTCGGCGTTCGTTGATCCGCGCACATGCTTCTTCGGCATTGGTCGATCCATGCGCGCGCGTCGTCGGCGTTCGTTGATCCGCGCGCGCGAAGTCGGCGTTCATCGATCCGCGCATGTGTCATCAGCTTTCGTCGATCCGCGCGCGCATCATCCGTGTTCGTCGATCCGCACGCGACGTCGGCGTTCGTCGATCCACGGGAGCATTGTTGGCGATCGCCGATCCGTGCGTACATCGTCTGCTATCATCGATCCACGTGCTTGTCGTCCACGTTTGTCATCCGCACGTGTGAGTCATCGGCGTTCGTCGATCAGCGCGTGCGTCGTCGGCATTCATAAATAAGCACGTGAGTGTCGTTGGTGTTCTTCGATGCGTGGTCGTGTTTTCGGCGATCGTCAATCTGCGCGCGTCGTCGGCGTTCGTCGATCTGCGTGTGCATTGTCGCCGTTCATTGATAAGCATGCAAGCGTCATCAGCATTCGTCGATCCGCGCGTGCGTCATCTGCGTTCATCGATCCGCACGCATGTCCTTGGCAGTCATCGATCTGTGCGCATCGTTGGCATTCATCAATCCGTGTGTGCGTCGTCGGCGTTCGTTGATAAGCGTGCAAGCGTCGTTGGCGTTCACGGATCCACGCGCGGGTCATCGGCGATCGTTGATAAGTGCACGAGCGACGTCGGCGTACTTCGATCCACGTGCGCGTCATCGGTGTTCGTCATTCTGCACACGCGTCGTCGGCATTCGTCGATAAGCACACAAGCGTCATCGGCATTCATTGATTCACGTGCACGATGTCGGTGATCATCGATCCGAGTGCGTGTCATCCGCTTTCATCGATCCGCGTGCATGTCATCGGCAATCGTCGATCTGCGCGTGCGTCATCAGTGTTCATCAATCTGCGTGTGCATTTTCCACGTTCGTTGATCCCTGTGCGCGTTGTCCGCATTCGTCGATCCGCACGCGACGTCGGCATTCGTCGATCCATGGGCACGTCATTGGCAATCATCGATCCACGCATACATCATCCGCGATCGTCAATCCGCACGCGTGTCGTCCGCGTTTGTCATCCACACGTGTGAGTCATCGGCGTTCGTCGATCGGCGTGCGCGTCGTCGGCATTCATAAATAAGCACGCGAGCGTCGTTGGCGTTCTTCGATGCGCAGTTGTGTTTTCGGCAATCATCAATCTGCGTGAGCGTCGTCGGCGTTCGTCGATCTGCGTGCGCATTGTCGCCGTTCATTGATAAGCACGCGAGCATCATTGGCATTCGTCGATCCGCGTGCGCGTCGTCGGAGATCGTCGATCCGCGCGTGCGTCATCTGCGTTCATCGATCCGCACGCATGTCGTCGGCAGTCGTCGATCTGTGCACGTCGTTAGCGTTCGTCGATCTGCGTGTGCGTCGTCGGCATTCGTTGATAGGCGTACGAGCGTCGTTGGCGTTCACAGATCCACGCGCGGGTCGTCGGGGATCATTGATTCACGCACGCATCTTCCGCGTTCGTCGATCCACGTGCACGTCATCGGCAATCGTCGATAACCACACGCCTCATCGGCGTTGGTCGATCCATGCACGCGTGTCTTCAGCGTTCATCGATCCACGTGCGCATCCCCGGCCATCGTCCATCAGCACGCGCATCGTCGGCGTTCGTCGATAAGCATGTGAGCGTCTTCGGCGTTCGTTGATCCGCGTGTGCGTCTTTGGCGTTCATTGATCCGTGCGCGTGCATCATCGGTTTTCATCGATCCGCGTGCACGCGTCATCAGAGTTTGTCAATAAGTGCGCACGCGTAGTCGGCATTCATCGATCCACGCGTGCGCGTCGTCGGCGTTCATTGATCTGTGTGCACGACATCGGCATTCGTCAATCAGCGCGTGAGTCGTCCACGTTCGTCGATCCGCACGCAACGTCGGCGTTCGTCGATCCGCGGGCACATCATTGGAGATCATCGATCCATGCGTAAGTCGTCTGCAAACATCGATCCACGCGCGTGTCATCCGCGTTCGTCGATCCACATGCGCGCGTCGTCGGCGTTCATCGATCTGCATGCACGACATTGGCATTCGTCGATCCGCGCGCACGTTGTCGGCTTTCTTCGATCCACGCGTGCGTCATTCGCGTTCGTCGATCCGCACGCGATGTCGGCATTCGTCGATCTGTGGGCGTGTCGTTGGCGATCGTCGATCCGCGAGTACATCATCTGCGATTGTCGATCCGCATGCGTGACGTCCGCGTCCATCGATCCAGGCGCGTGAGTCATCGGCGTTGGTCCATCCGCACGCGTGTCGTCGGCGTTCGTCGATAAGCACGCGAGCGTCATCGGCGTTCGTCGATCCGCGTGCGCGTCATAGGCGATCGTCAATCTGCATGGGCGTTGTCGGTGATTGTCGATTTGTGTGCACGTCGTCGGCATTCATCGATAAGCACCTGAGCGTAATTGGCGTTCGTCAATCCACGCGTGCATCTTTGCCTTTCATTGATACGCACGCACGCGTTGTCAGCTTTTGTTGATAAGCGCATGAGCATCATCGGCGTTCGTCGATCCGCGCGTGCCCGTTGTCGGCGTTCGTCGATCTGAGCACGCATCATTGGCGATTGTCGATCCGCGCGCACATCGTCAGGGTTCGTCGATCCGCGCACGCGTCGTCGGTGTTCATCGATCCGTGCACGCGACGTCGGCGTTCGTCGATCTGGGCACGTGAGTCATCGGCGTTCATCGATCCGCATGCGATTCGTCAGTGTTCGTCGATCCACGTGTGTGTCTTTGGCATTTGTTGATCCGTGCGTGCGCATCATCGGCATTCGTCGATCCGCACGCGCGCATCATCGGCGTTCATCAATCCGCACACGCATCGGCGATCGTCGATCAGCACGCGCATCGTCTATGTTCGTCGATCTGCGTGTGCGTCTTTGGTTTTCGTTGATCCGTGCGCGTGCATCATTGGCATTCGTCGATAAGCGCATGAGCGTCGTCGGCGTTCATCGATCTGTGCGCGTGCGTAGTCAGCGTTCGTCGATAAGAGCATGAGCGTCATCGGCGTTCGTCGATCCACACGTGCGTCATCGGCGTTCGTCGATCCGATCGTGCGCATCATCGGCATTCGTTGATCCATGTGCGTGCGTCGTCGGTGTTCTTCAATAAGCGCACAAGCGTTGTCGGCGTTCGTAGATCCGCGCGCATGTCATCCACGTTCGTCGAACTGAGCGTGCGTTGTTAGCATTCGTCGATCCGCGCACATGCATCATCGGCTTTCGTCGATCCACGGGCGTGTCGTTGACGATCGTTGATCCGCGCGTACATCATCTGCGAACTTCGATCCGTGCACGTGACGTCCGCGTCCGTCGATCCGGGTGCATGAGTCATCGGCGTTCGTCAATCCGCACGCACGTTGTCGGCGTTCATCAATAAGCATGCATGCGAGCATCGTCGGCGTTCGTTGATCCGCGTGCGCTTTGTCGGCAATCGTCAATCTGCGTGGGCGTCGTCGGCGATCATCGATCAGCACGCACATCGTCAGCATTCGTCGATAAGTGTGTGAGGGTCATCGGCGTTCATCGATCTGTGTGTGCACGTGTTCAGCCTTCGTCGATAAGTGCGTGAGCATCGTCGGCGTTAGTTGATACGCGTGCGCATCTTTGGGGTTCGTAGATCCATGCATGCATGTCATCGGCGTTCGTTGATCCGCGCGTGCGCGTCATCTGCGTTCTTCGATCCGCACGTGCGTCGTAGGCTTTCGTCGATCCACGCACGCGTTGTCCGCGTTCATCGATCCACACACGATGTCGGCATTCATCGATATGTGGGCGCTTCGTTGGTGATTGTCGATCAGCACGTACATCGTCTGTGATCATCGATCCGTGTGCGTGTCATCTGCGTTCGTCGATCTGCGCACGTGAGTCATCGGTGTTCATCGATCCGCGCGTGCGTCATTGGCATTAGTCGATAAGCACGCGAGTGACATCGGCGTTCGTCGATCTGCGTGTGCATCGTCGGCATTCGTTAATAAGCGCTCGTGCGTCGTCGGCTTTCGTCGATCCACGTGTAGGTCATCGGCGTTCGTCGATAAGCGCGTGAGCATAGTCGTCGTTCGTCAATCTGCGTGCACATCATCGGCATTCGTCAATAAGCACTCGTGCGTCGTCGGCATTCGTCGATCCGCGCGTGCATGACATTGGCATTCGTCGATCCACTCGTGTGTGTCATCGGCGTTCGTCGATCCCCGCACGTGCGTCGTCGGCGTTCATTCATCCGCTCGTGCGTGTCATCAGCATTCGTCGATCCACGCACGCACGATGTTGGCGTTCGTCGTTCCGCTCGTGTGTGTCACGGCATTCGTCGATCCGCGCGCTCACGACATCGGCCCTCGTCGATCCACACGCGTGTGTCATCGGCGTTCGTCGATCCACGAGCCCGCATCGTCGGCGTTCGTTGTTACACGTGCACAACAATGGCATACATCGATCCGCATGCACGTCTTCGGCTTTCGTCGATCCGCACTCACGTCATCTGCGTTTGTAGATCCGCACACGACGTCAGCGTTCGTCGATCCGCAGGCGTGTCATTGGCGATTGTCGATCCACGCGTACGTCATCTGCGATCGTCGATCCACGCGCGTGTCATCCGCGTTCGTCGATCCGGGGGCATGAGTCATCGGCGTTCGTCGATCCACGCTCGTGTCTTTGGCGTTAGTTGATCCTTGCGCGCGCGTCGTCTGCGTTCGACGATCCACGCACGCGTGTCATCGGTGTTTGTCAATCCGTACACGCGTCAGCGATCATTGATCAGCGCGCGCATCGTCGACGTTCATCGATCTGCACGCACATTTTTGGTTTTTGTTGATCTGTGCACACGTGTCATCGGCGTTCGTCGATAAGCGCATGAGTGTCGTCGGCGTTCGTCGATCTGTGCGCGTGCATAGTCGGCGTTCGTCGATAAGCGCATGAGCATCTTCGGCATTCGTCGATCCGCGCGTGCATCGTCTGCATTCGTCGATCCGAGCACACGCGTCATCGGCATTCGTTGATCCATGTGCGTGCATCGTCGGCGTTCTTTGATAATCGCACGAGCGTCGTCGGCGTTCCTCGATCCGCGCGCGTGTCATCCGCGTTCGTCAAACTGAGCATGCGTCGTTAGTGTTCGTCGATCCGCACACACGCATCATCCATGTTCGTTGAACTGAGCGAGCGTTGTTGGCGTTCATCGATCCACGTGCACGTCATTGGCGTTCATCGATACGTGCACGCGTCGTCGGCATTAACGCATCTGCGCGTGCGTCGTCGGTGTTTGCCAATCCGCACGCCCATCGTCGGCGTTCGTTGATTCACGCACGCGCACCATCGGCGTTCGTCGATCCGCACGTTTGTGTCGTCGGCGTTCGTCGATCCGCGCACGTGCTTTGCCATCATTGGTCGATCCACGCGCGCGCGTCGTGGGCGTTCGTCGATCCGCGCACGTGTCGTCAGCTTTCGTCGATCCGCGCGCGCGTCATCCGTGTTCATCGATCCGCACGCGACGTCGGTGTTCGTCGATCCACGGGAGCATTGTTGGTGATCGCCGATCCGCGCGTACGTTGTCTGTGATCGTCGATCCGCGCGCGTGTCCTCCGCGTTCGTCGATCCGCGCCCGTGAGTCATCGGCGTTCGTCGATCCACACGCGCGTTGTCGGCGTTCGTTGATAAGCATCGAGCGTCGTCGGCGTTCCTCGATCCGCGTGCGCTTCGTCTGCAATCGTCAATCTGCATGGGCGTTGTCGGCGATCGTCGATCAGTGCGCACATCGTCGACGTTCGTCGATAAGTGCGTGAGCGTCATCAGCGTTCATCGATCTGCATGCGCTTTATCAGCCTTCATCGATAAGCGCGTGAGCATCGTCGGCATTAGTCGATCTGCGCACGCATCTTTGGGGTTCATAGATCCATGCACACGTGTCATCAGCGTTCTTCGATCCGCGCGCACGACGTCGGCTTTCGTCGATCCACGCACGCGTTGTCCACGTTCATCGATCCGCACACGACGTCATCATTCGTCGATACGTGGGCGCTTTGTTGGCGATCGTCGATCCGCACGTACATTGTCTGTGATCATCGATCCGCACGCGTGTCATCTGCATTCTTCGATCCGCACGCGTGAGTCATCGGTGTTCGTCGATCCACGCGTGCGTCATTGGCATTCGTCGATAAGCACGCGAGCGTCGTCGGCGTTCGTCGATCTGTGTGTGTGTCGTCAGCATTTGTCAATAAGCGCTCGTGCGACATCGGCTTTCGTCGATCCGCGCGTGCATCATCGGCGTTCGTCCATAAGCGTGTCAGCATCGTCGTCATTCATCGATCTGCATGCGCGTCGTCGGCATTCGTCAATAAGCGCTTGCACGTCATCGGCGTTCGTCGATCCACGCGTGCACAACATTGGCGTTCATCGATCCGCTCGTGCGTGTCATCGACGTTCGTCAATCCCCGCGCGCGCATCCTCGGCGTTCGTCCATCCGCTCGTGCGCATCGTCGGCGATCGTCGATCCGTGCACGCACGACGTTGGCATTCGTCGTTCCGCTCGTGCGTGTCACGGCATACGTCAATCCGCGCACACACGACGTCAGCCCTCGTCGATCCGTGCACGCGCGTCATCGGCGTTCGTCGATCCGCGAGTGCACGTCGTCGGCGTTCGTTGTTCCATGCGCACAATGGCATACATCGATCCGCGTGCACGTCTTCGGCTTTCGTCGATCCGCACTCACGTCATCCGCGTTTGTAGATCCGCACGCGACGTCGGCGTTCTTTGATCCACGGGCGTGTCCTCTGCGTTCGTCGATCCGCGCCTGTGAGTCATCGGCATTCGTCGATCTGCACGCATGTCATCACCATTCGTTGAATTGCGCGTGCGCGTCGTCAGCGTTCGTCGATCCGTGCGCGTGCTTCATCGGCGTTCGTCGATCCACACGTGCACGTCATCGGCGTTCGTTGATCCGCGTGCGTGACGTCGGCGTTCGACGATCCACGCACAAGCGTCGTCGGCTTTCATTGATCCGCACGCGCGTCCTCCGCGTTCATCGATCCGCACGCAACGTCGGCGTTCGTCGATCCGCGGGCACATCGTTGGCGATTGTCGATCCACACGTACGTCATCTGTGATCGTCGATCCGCGCGTGGGTCATCAGCGTTCGTCGATCCGCACACGTGAGTCATCGGCATTCGTCGATCCGCGCGTGTATCGTCGGCGTTCGTCGATAAGTGCACGAGCGATGTCTGCATTCTTTGATCCACGTGTGCTTCATCGGCGATCGTCATTCTGCGCGTGCGTAATCGGCATTCATTGATAAGCACGCGAGCGTCATCGGCGTTTGTCGATCCATGCGCACGACGTCGGTGATCATCGATCCGTGCGCGTGTCATCCGCTTTCATTGATCCGCACGCATGTCATCGGCAATCGTCGATCTGCGTGTGCGTCATCAGCGTTCGTCGATCTGCGTGCGCATTTTCCACATTCGTCGATCCGTGTGCGCGTCATCCACGTTCATCGATCCGCACGCGACGTCGGCGTTCATCGATCCGCGGGCACGTCGTTGGCGATCGTCGATCCGCGCGTACGTCGTCCGCGATCGTCGAACCACACGCGTGTCATCCGCGTTTGTCAATCCAAGTGCAGGAGTCATCGGCGTTCGTCTATCCGTGTGCGCGACGATGGCGTTCGTTGATAAGCACGCGAGAGTCTTCAGCATTCATCAATCCACGTGTGCGTCTTTGGCGTTCGTTGATCCTTGCGCGCGCGTCGTCTGCGTTCGTCGATCCACGCGTGCGCGTCATTGGCATTTGTCAATCCGCACATGCGTCGGCGATCGTTGATCAGCAAGCGCATCATCGACGTTTGTCGATCTGCGTGCGCAATTTTGGTTTTTGTTGATCTGTGCGCGCGCGTGATCGGTGTTCGGCAATAAGTGCATGAGCGTCATCGGCGTTCGTCGATCTGTGCGTGTGTGTAGTCACCATTCGTCGATAAGCGCATGAGCATCTTCGGCATTCGTCGATCCGCGTGCGGGTTGTCCGCATTCGTCGATCCGAGCGTGCGCGTCATCGACATTCGTTGATCCATGTGCGCGCGTCATCGGCGTTCTTCGATAATCGCACGAGCGTTGTCGGCATTCGTCGATCCGCGCATGTGTCATCCGCGTTCGTCAAACTGAGCGTGCGTCATTAGTGTTCGTCGATCCGCGCACACGCATCTTCCGTGTTCGTCGATCTGAGCGCACATTGTTGGCATTCGTCGATCCGCGCGCACGTCATCGGCGTTCGTCGATACGTGCGTGCGTCGTTGGCATTAACGCATCCGTGCGTGCGTCGGCGGTATTTGCCGATCCGCAAGCCCATCATCGGCGTTCGTCAATTCACGCGCGCACGCCATCGGCGTTCATCGATCCGAGCGCTTGTGTCGTTGGCGTTCGTCGATCCGCGCACGCGCTTCGTCGGCGTTCGTCGATACGTGCGTGCGTCGTTGGCATTAACGCATCCACGCGTGCATCGGCGGTATTTGCCGATCCGCAAGCCCATCATCGGCGTTCGTCAATTCACGCGCGCACGCCATCGGCGTTCATCGATCTGAGCGCTTGTGTCGTTGGTGTTCGTCGATCCGCGCACGCGCTTCGTCGGCATTGGTCGATCCACGCGCGCGCGTCGTCGGCGTTCATCGATCTGCGTGCGCGAATTCGGCGTTCGTCGATCCACGCGCGTGTCATCAGCTTTCTTCAATCCGCACGCACGTCATCCGTGTTCGTCGATCCGCACACAACGTCGGCGATCGTCGATCCACGGGAGCGTTGTTGGCGATTGCTGATCCGCGCGTACGTCGTCTGCGATCGTCGATCCACGCGCGTGTCCTCCGCGTTCATTGATCCGTGCCCGTGAGTCATCGGCGTTCGTCGTTCCGCACACGTGTCATCGGCGTTCATCGAACCGCGCGCGCACGTTGTCGGCGTTCGTCGATCCGTGCGCGTGCTTCATCGGCGTTCGTCGATCCGCACGTGCACGTCATCGGCGTTGGTCAATCCACGTGCGTGACGTTGGTGTTCGTCGATCCGCGCGTGAGCGTCATCGGCTTTCATCGATCCGCATGCGCGTCGTCCGCATTCGTCGATCTGCACGCTACGTCGGCGTTCGTCGATCCGCGGGCACGTCGTTGGCGATTGTCGATCCGCACGTACGTCGTCTGCGATCGTCGATCCGCACGCGTGTCGTCCGCATTCGTCGATCCGCACGCGTGAGTCATCGGCATTCGTCGATCCGCACGCGTGTCGTCGGCGTTCGACGATAAGTGCACGAGCGACGTCGGCGTTCTTCGATCCGCGTGCACGTCATCAGCGATCGTCATTCTGCGTGCGCGTCATCGGCATTCGTCGATCTGCGCACGCATTTTCCATGTTCGTCGATCCGTGTGCGCGTCGTCCGTGTTCGTCAATCCGCATGCGACGTCGCCGTTCATCGATCCGCAGGTACGTCATTGGCGAATGTCGATCCGCACGTACGTCATCTGCAATCGTCGATTCGCACGCGTGTCATCCGCATTTGTCATCCGCACGTGTGAGTCATCGGCGTTCGTCGATCGGTGCGCGCGTCGTTGGCGTTTGCAAATAAGCACGCAAGTGTCGTCGGCATTCTTCGATGCGCGGTCGTGTTTTCGGTGATCGTCAATCTGCATGCGCGTCATCGGCGTTCGTTGATCTGCGTGCGCATCGTCACCGTTCGTTGATAAGCACACGAGCATCATTGGCGTTCGTCGATCCGGGCACGTGAGTCATCGGCGTTCGTCAATCAGCACGCGATTGCTCGGCGTTCGTCGATCCACACACATGTCTTTGGCGTTCGTTGATCCGTGCGCGCGCGTCATCGGCGTTCATCAATCCACGCGCGCGTCATCCCCATTCGTCGATCCGCACGCAACATAGGCATTCGTCGATCCGCGGGCACGTCATTGGCGATCGTCGATCCTCACGTAAGTCGTCTGCAATCGTCGATCCACGCATGTGTCGTCCGCGTTCGTCGATCCGCATGCGCGCGTCATCAGCGTTCGTCGATCTGCATGCACGACATCAGCGTTCGTCGATCCGTGCACACGTCGTCGGCTTTCGCCGATGTGTGCGCGTCATCCGCGTTCATCGATCCGCACGAGATGTTGGCATTCGTTGATCCGTGGGCGTGTCATTGGCGATCGTCGATCCACGTGTACGTCATCTGCGATCATCGATCCGCATGCGTGACGTCTGCGTCCGTCGATCCGGGCGCGTGAGTCATCGGTGTTGGTCGATCCGCACGCGTGTCGTCGGCGTTCGTCGATAAGCATGCGAGCATCATCGGCGTTCGTCGATCCGCATGTGCATCGTCGGCGATCGTCAATCTGCGTGGGTGTCGTCGGCGATTGTTGATCTGCGTGCACGTCATCGGCGTTCGTCGATAAGCGCCCGAGCGTAATTGGCGTTCGTCAATCCGCGCATGCATCTTTGGCGTTCGTTGATATGCACGCGCGTGTGGTGGCTTTCGTTGATAAGTGCGAGAGCGTCATCGGCATTCGTCGATCCGCACGTGCACATTGTCGGCGTTCGTCGATCTGAGCACACGTCATCGGCGATCGTCGATCCGCACGCGCGTCGTCGGCGTTCGTCGATCTGCACGCGTGTCATCGGTGATCGTCGATCCACGTGCGCGTCGTCGGCGTTCGTCGATCTGCACGCGTGTCATCGGTGTTCGTCGATCCGCGCACGCGTCATCGGCGTTCGTTGATCCGTGTGCACGTCGTCGGCGTTCGTCGATCCGCGCGTGATTCGTCGGCGTTCGTCGATCCACGCGCGCGTCTTTGGCGTTCATTGATCTGTGCGCACGCATTGTCGGCATTCGTCGATCCGCGCGCGCGCATCATCGGCGTTCGTCAATCTGCACACGCGTCGGCGATCATCAATCAGCGCGTGCATCGTCGACGTTCGTCGATCCGCACGCGCATCTTTGGTTTTTTTGATCCGTGTGCGTGCGTCATCGGCATTCGTCGATAAGAGCGTGAGCGACATCGGCGTTCGTCGATCTGTGCGCGTGTGTAGTCGGCGTTCGTCGATAAGTGCATGAGCATCATTGGCGTTCGTCGATCCGCACGTGCATCATCGGCGATCATCGATCCGAGCGCACGCGTCATCGGCATTCGTTGATCCATGTGCGCGCATCATCGGCGTTCTTCGATAAGCGCACGAGCGTCGTCGGCATTCGTCGATCCACGCGTGTGTTATCCACGTTCGTCGAACTGAGCGTACATCGTTAGCATTCGTCGTTCCACGCACATGCGTCGTCAGCATTCGTCGATCCGCGGGCGTGTTGTTGGCGATCGTCGATTCGTGCGTACGTCATCTGTGATCATCAATCTGTGCGCGTGATGTCCGCATCCGTCGATCCGGGTGCGTGAGTCATCGGCGTTCTTCGATCCACATGCACGTCGTCGGCGTTCATCGATAAGCACGCAAGCGTCGCTGGCGTTCGTCAATCCGCGTGCGCTTCGTCGGCGATCGTCAATCTGCGTGGGCGTTGTCGGCGATCATCAATCAGCGCGCGCATCATTGGCGTTCGTCAATAAGTGCGTGAGCGTCATTGGCGTTCATCGATCCGTGCGTGCACATCATCAGCCTTCGTCGATAAGCACGTGAGCGTCGTCGGCTTTAGTCGATCCACGTGCACGTCTTTGGGGTTCGTAGATCCGTGCGCGCGTGTCATCGGCGTTCATCGATCCGCGCACACACGCCGTCGGCGTTCTTCGATCCGCGTGCGCGTCGTCGGCTTTCGTCGATCCACGCACGCATCGTCCACGTTCATCGATCCGCACACGATGTCGGCATTCGTCGATTCGTGGGTGCGTCGTTGGCGATCGTCGATCCACGCGTACATCGTCTGTGATCGTCGATCCGCATGTGTGTCCTCCGCGTTCGTCGATCCGTGCACGTGAGTCATCAGTGTTCGTTGATCTGCGCGTGCATCATCGGCATTCATCGATCTGCACACGCGACATTGGCGTTCATTGATAAGCGCGCGAGTGTCATCGGCGTTCGTCGATCCGCCTGCGCATCGTCAGCCATCGTCAATCTGGGCGGGCGTCATCCGCGTTCATCGATCCGCACGCGCGTTGCCTGCGTTCTTCGATCCGCACGTGACGTCGGCTTTCGTCGATCCACGGGCACGTCGTTGGCGATCGTCGATCCGCATGTACATCGTCTGCGATCGTCGATCCGCGCGCGTGTCGTCCGCATTCGTCGATCCACGCGCGTGAGTCATCGGCATTCGTCGATCCACATGCGCATTATCGGCGTTCGTCGATAAGCACGCGCATGTCATCGGCATTCTTTGATCCGCATGTGCGTCGTCGGCGATCGTCAATCTGCGCGTGCGTCATCGGCGTTCATCGATAAGCACGTGCGCATCTTTGGCGTTCGTCGATCCACGTGCACGTGTTTGACGTTCGTCGATCCGCGCGTGCTTGTCGTCGGCGTTTGTCGATTAGCGCGTGAGCGTCTTTGGCGTTCGTTGATCCATGCACGCGTCTTTGGTGTTCATTGATCCGTGCACGTGCATCGTCGGTGTTCGTCGATCTGCGCGCGTCATCGGCGTTCGTCGATAAGTGCGAACGCGTCATCGGCGTTCATCGATCCATGCGTGCGCGTCATTGGCGTTCGTTGAGCCATGCGTGCGACATCAGCATTCATCAATCCGCACGCGTGTCGTCCACGTTCGTCGATCCACATGCGACGTCGGCATTCGTCGATCCGCGGGCACGTCGTTGGAGATCATCGATCCGCACGTAAGTCATCTGCAATCGTCGATCCACTCACGTGTCATCCGCGTTCGTCGATCCGCACGCGTGCGTCGTCGGCATTCGTCGATCCACAAGCACGACATCGGCGTTCGTCAATCCGCGCACGCGTCATTGGCTTTCGTCTATCCGCGTGCGCGTCATCCGCGTTCGTCGATCTGCACGCAATGTCGGCGTTCGTCAATCCGTTGGCGTGTCGTTGGCGATCGTTGATCCGTGCGTACGTCATCTGCGATCGTCGATCCGTGTTCGTGACGTCCGCGTCTGTCGATCCGGGCACGTGAGTCATCGGCGTTAGTCGATCCACGCACGCGTCTTTGGGGTTCGTTGATCCGTGCGTGCGTGTCATCAGCGTTCATCGATCCGTGCACCTGTGTCGTCGGCGTTCTTCGATCCATGCGCACGTCGTCGGTTTCGTCGATCCACGCACGCGTTGTCCGCGTTCATCGATCCGCACACGACGTCGGCATTCGTCGATACGTGGGCGCGTCATTGGCGATCGTCGATCCACGCGTACATCGTCTGTGATCGTCGATCCACGTGCGTGTCATCACATTCGTCGATCCGTGCGCGTGAGTCATCGGTGTTCGTCGATAAGTGCGTGAGCGTCGTCGGCGTTCGTCATTCCGCTCGTGCGTGTCGTTGGCATTCGTCAATCCACGTGCGCGCTACGTCAGCCATCGTTGATCCGCGCGCACTCATCTTCGGCTTTCGTCGATCCGCGAGCGAGCGTCGTCGGCGTTCGTTGTTCCACACGCACAACAATGGCGTACATCGATCCGTGCGCACGTCTTTGGCTTTCGTCGATCCGCACTCACATCATCCGCATTCGTAGATCCGCACGTGACGTCGGCATTCGTCGTTTCGCGGGCATGTCGTTGGCGATCATTGATCCGCACGTACGTCGTCTGCGATCGTCAGTCCACGCGCGTGTCGTCCACGTTTGTCGATCCGGGCGCATGAGTCATCGGCGTTCGTCGATCTGCACGCGCGATGATGGCGTTCATTGATAAGCACGTGAGTCTCATCGGCGTTCATCAATCCACGTGCGCGTCTTTGGCGTTCATTGATTCTTGCATGTGCGTCGTCTGCGTTCGTCGATCCACGCGCGCGCGTCATCTGCGTTTGTCAATCCGCACACGCATTGGCGATCTTTGATCAGCGCGTGCATCATCGACATTCATCGATCTGCATGTGCATTTTTGGTTTTTGTTGATCTGTGCGCACGCGTCATCAGCATTCGTCGATAAGCGCATGAGCGTCGTCGGCGTTTGTCGATAAGCGCGTGATCATCGTCGGCATTCGCCGATCTGCGTGCGCATCATTGGTTTTCATCAATAAGCGCTCGTGCGTCATAGGCGTTCGTCGATCCACGCGCGCACGACGTCGGCGTTCGTCAATCCGCTCGTGCGCGTCATCGGCATTTGTCGATACCCGCACGTGTGTCATCGGCATTCGTCGATCCGCTCATGCGCGTCGTCGGTGTCCTTCGATCTGCGCACGCACGACGTGGCGTTCGTCGTTCCGCTCGTGCGCATCATCGGCATTTGTCGATCCATGCACGTACGACATAGGCCCTTGTCGATCCGCGCGTGTGCATCATTGGCGTTCGTCGATCTGCAAGCGAGTGTCATCATCGTTTGTCGTTCCACACGCACAACAATGGCGTACATGGATCCGCACGCGCGTCTTCGGCTTTCGTCGATCTGCACGCACGTCATCTGTGTTCGTCCATCCGCACGCGATGTCGGCGTTCATCAATCTGAGGGCATGTCATTGGCGATCGTCGATCCACGCGTTTCTCGTCTGCGAACATCGATCCACACGTGTGTCATCCGCGTTCGTCGATCCCGGCGCGTGAATCATCGGCTTTCATCGATCCGCACACGTGACGTTGGCGTTCGTTGATAAGTGCGCGATCATCGTTGGTGTTCGTCGATCCGCCTGCGCGTCATCGGCCATCATCAATCTGGGCGGGTGTCGTGTGCATTCGTCGATCCGTGCGCGCATTGCCCGCGTTCTTCGATCCGCACGCGACATCGGCATTCGTCGATCCACGGGCACATCGTTGGTGATCGTCAATCCACGCGTACGTCGTCTGCGATCATCGATCCGTGTGCGTGTCGTCCGCATTCGTCGATCCGCGCGCGTGAGTCATCGGCATTCATCGATCCGCGCGCACATCGTCGGCGTTCGTCGATAAGCACGCACGCGTCATCGGCATTCTTCGATGCACGTGCGCGTCGTCGGTGATCATCAATCTGCCCGCGCATCATCGGCATTCATCGATAAGCACACGCGCATCTTTGGCCTTCGTCGATCCGCGCGCACTTGTTTGGCATTCATCGATCCGCGCACGCGTCGTTGGCGTTTTTCGATTTGCACGCACGTCGTCGGCTTTCGTCGATCCACGCACGCCTTGTCCGCATTCATTGATCTGCACACGACATCAGCATTCGTCAATATGTGGGCGCGTCGTTGGCGATCGTCAATCCACGCGTACATCGTCTGTGATCATCGATCCGCGTGCGTGTCATCCGCGTTCGTTGATTCGCGTGCGTGAGTCATCGGTGTTCGTCGATCCACGCGTGCGTCATCGGAGTTCGTCGATAAGCATGCCAGCGTCATCGGCGTTCATCGATCTGCATGCACATCATCAGCATACGTCAATAAGCGCTCGTGCGTCATCGCCTTTCGTCGATCCGCACGTGCGTCATCGGCGTTCATCGATAAGCGCGCGAGCGTCGTCAGCGTTCATCGATCTGCGCGCGCATTTTTAGTTTTTGTTGATCTGTGCATGCGTCGTCGGCGTTCATCGATAAGCACATGAGCGTTGTCGGCTTTCGTCGATCTGTGCGCGTGCGTAGTTGGCGTTCATCGATAAGCACATAAGCGTCTTCAGCATTCATCGATCTGCACACGCGTCGTCCGCATTCGTCGATCCGAGTGCGCGCGTCATCGGCATTCATTGATCCATGTGTGCGTGTCATAGGCATTCTTCGATAATCGCATGAGTGTCATCGGCGTTCGTCGATCCACGCGCGTGTCATCCGCATTCGTCAAACTGAGCGTGCGTCGTTAGTGTTCGTCGATCCGCGCACACGCGTCGTCCGTGTTCGTCGATCTGAGCGTGCGTTGTTGGCATTCATCAATCCGCGCGCATGTCATCGGCGTTCATCGATACGTGCGCGTGTCGTCGGCATTAACGCATCTGCGCGCGCGTCGTCAGTGTTTGCCGATCCGCACACCCATCGTCGGCGTTCGTCGATTCACACACACGCGCCATCGGCGTTCGTCGATCCGCGTGCCCACGTCATCAGCGTTCGTCGATCTGTGCACGCGCTTCATCGGCATTGGTCGATCCATGCGCGCGCGTTGTCGGCGTTCGTCGATCCGCGCGCGTGTCATCAGCTTTCATCGATCCGCGCGCGCGTCATCTGTGTTCGTCGATCCGCACGCGACGTCGGCGTTCGTTGATCCACGGGAGCGTTGTTGGCGATCGCCGATCCACGCGTACGTCGTCTGCAATCGTCGATCCGCGCGTGTGTCCTCCGGGTTCGTCGATCCGCGCCCTGATACATCGGCGTTCGTCGATCCACACGCGCGTCGTAGGCGTTCTTCGATCCATGCGTGCATCGTCGGCTTTCGTCGATCCACGCACGTGTTGTCCGCATTCATCGATCCACACACGACATCGGCATTCGTCTATATCTGGGCGCGTCATTGGTGTTCGTCGATCCACGCGTACATCGTCTGTGATCGTCGATCCGCGTGCGTGTCATCCGCGTTCGTCGATCCGCGTTTGTGAGTCATCGGTGTTCATCGATCCGTGCGTGCATCATCGGAGTTCGTCGATAAGCACACGAGCATCATCGGCATTCATCGATCTGCATGCACATCATCAGCATTCATCAATAAGCACTCGTGCATCGTCGGCTTTCGTCGATCCGCGCGCGCGTCATCGGAGTTCGTCAATAAGCGTGCGAGCGTCGTCAGCGTTCATCGATCTGCGCGCGCATTTTTAGTTTTTGTTGATCTGTGCTCGCGTCGTCGGCATTCGTCGATAAGCACATGAGCGTCGTCGGTGTTCGTCGATCTATGCGCGTGCGTAGTTGGCGTTCATCGATAAGCACATCAGCGTCTTCGGCATTCATCGATCCGCGCGTGCGTCATCCGCATTCATCGATCCGAGTGCGCGCGTCATCGGCATTCGTTGATCCATGTGTGTGCGTCATCGGCATTCTTTGATAATCGCATGAGTGTCGTCGGCGTTCGTCGATCCGCACGCGTGTCATCCGCATTCGTCAAACATAGCGTGCATCGTTAGTGTTCGTCGATCCGCACACACGCGTCATCCGTGTTCGTCGATCTGAGCGCGCGTTGTTGGCATTCATCGATCCGTGCGCATGTCATCGGCGTTCGTCGATACGTGCGCGCGTCGTCGGCATTAATGCATCCACGCGCTCATCATCAGTGTTTGCCAATCTGCACACCCATCGTCGGCATTCATCGATTCACGCGCGCGCGCCATCGGCATTCGTCGATCCGCGCGCTCGCGTCATCGGCGTTCGTCGATCCGCGCACGCGCTTCTCGGCATTGGTCGATCCAAGCGCGCGTGTCATCGGCGTTCGTTGATCCACGCGTGCGAAGTCGGCGTTTGTCGATCCGTGTGCATGTCGTCAGCTTTCGTCGATCCCCATGCGCGTCATCTGTGTTCGTCGATCCGCACGCAATGTCGGCATTCGTCGATCCACGGGAGTGTTGTTGGCGATCGCGATCCGCACGTACATCATCTGCGATCGTCGATCCGCGTGCGTGTCCTCCGCGTTCGTCGATCCGCACCCGTGAGTCATCGGCGTTCGTCGATCCGCACGCGCATCGTTGGCGTTCGTTGAACCGCGCGCGCACGTCGTTGGCGTTCGTCGATCCGTGCGCGTGCTTCATCGGCGTTCATCGATCCGCACGTGCATGTCATCGGCGTTCATCGATCCGCGTGTGTGACGTCGGCATTCGTCGATCTGCACGCGAGCGTCATCGGCTTTTGTCGATCCGAACGCACGTCGTCCACGTTCTTCGATCCGCACGCTACGTTGGCATTCATTGATCCGCGGGCACGTCGTTGGCAATTGTCGATCCACGTGTACGTCGTCTGCGATCGTCGATCCACGTGCGGGTCATCCACATTTGTCGATCCGCACGCGTGTGTCATTGACATTCGTCGATCCGCGCACATGTCATCGGCGTTTGTCGATAAGTGCACGAGCGACGTCGGCGTTCTTCGATCCGCGTGCGCGTCGTCGGCGATCATCATTCTGCATGTGCATCATCGGCATTCATCGATAAGCACGCGAGCGTCATCGGCGTTCGTTGATCCACGTGCACGATGTCGGTGATCATCGATCCACGCACGTGTCATCCGCTTTCGTCGATCCGCGCGCATGTCATTGGTAATCGTCGATCTGCACGTGCATCGTCAGCGTTCGTCGATCTGCGCATGCATTTTCCACGTTCGTCGATACGTGTGCGCGTCGTCCGTGTTCGTCGATCCGCACGTGATGTCGGCGTTCGTCGATCCGCGGGCACGTCATCCGCGATCGTCGATCTGCGCGTGTGTCGTCTGCATTTGTCATCCACATGTGTGAGTCATCAGCATTCGTCGATCGGTGTGCGTGTCATCGGCATTCGTAAATAAGCGCGCGAGCGTCGTCGGCGTTCTTCGAAGCGCGGTCGTGTCTTCGGCGATCGTCAATCTGCACACGCGTCGTCAGTGTACATCGATCTGCGTGTGCAACGTCGCCGTTCATTGATAAGCACATGAGCGTCGTTGGCATTCGTCGATCCGCGTGCGCGTCGTCGGCGATCGTCGATCCGCGTGCACGTCATCCGCGTTCGTCGATCATCACGCATGTCGTCAGCAGTCGTCGATCTGCGCGTACGTCGTTGGCGTTCGTCGATCTGCGTGCGCGTCGTCGGCGTTCGTTGATAAGCGTGCGAGCGTCGTCAGCGATCGTCGATCCGCGCGCACATCTTCCGCGTTCGTTGATCCGTGCGCACGTCGTCGGCAATCGTCGATCACCACACGCGTCGTCGGCGTTGGTCGATCCGTGCACGCGTGTCATCGGCGTTCGTCGATCCGCGTGTGGGTCGCCGGTGATCGTCGATCAGCGCGCGCATCGTCAGCATTCGTCGATAAGCGCGCGAGCGTCTTCGGCGTTCGTTGATCCGTGTGTGCGTCTTTGGCCTTCGTTGATCCATGCGCACGCGTCATCGGCGTTCATCGATCCGTGCGCACGCATCATCGGCGTTCATCAATCTGCACACGCATCGGCGATCGTCGATCAGCACACGCATCGTCGACGTTCGTCGATCTGCGCGCGCGTCTTTGGTTTTCATTGATCCGTGCGCATGCGTCATCGGCATTCATCGATAATCGCGTGAGCGTCGTCGGCGTTCGTCGATCTGTGTGCATGCATAGTCGGCATTCATTGATAAGAGCATGAGCATCATCAGCGTTCGTCGATCCGCACGTGCGTCATCAGCGTTCGTCGATCCGAGCGCCCGCATCATCGGCATTCGTAGATCCATGTGCGCACGTCGTCGGCGTTCTTCAATAAGTGCACGAGCGTTGTCGGCGTTCGTCGATCCACGCGCGTGTCATCCACGTTCGTCAAACTGAGCGTGCATCATTAGCATTCATCGATCTGCGCACATGCATCATTGGCTTTCGTCAATCCGCGGGTGTGTCGTTGACGATCATCGATCCGCGCGTACATCATCTGCGAACTTCGATCTGCGCACGTGATGTCTGCATCCGTCGATCCGGGCACGTGAGTCATCGGCGTTCGTCAATCCGCACGTGCATTGTCGGCGTTCGTCAATAAGCACGCGAGCGTCGTCGGCGTTCGTCGATCCGCGTGCGCTTCGTCGGCAAACGTCAATCTGCATGGGCGTCGTTGGCGATCATCGTTCAGTGCGCACATCATCAGCATTCGTCGATAGTGCGTGAGCGTCATGGGCATTCATCGATCCACGCATGCACGTCATCAGTCTTCGTCGATAAGTGCGTGAGCGTCGTCGGCGTTAGTCGATCCGCGCGTGCATCTTTGGGGTTCATAGATCCATGCACGCGTGTCATCGGTGTTCGTCGATCCGCACGTGTGCGTCGTCTGCGTTCTTCGATCCGCGCGCACGTTGTCGGCTTTTGTTGATCCATGCATGCGTTGTACGCATTCATCGATCTGCACACGACGTCGGCATTCATTGATACGTGGGCGCTTCGTTGGCGATCGTCGATCCGCACGTACATCGTCTGTGATCATCGATCCGCGTGCGTGTCATCCGCGTTCGTCGATCCGCGCGCGTGAGTCATCGGTGTTCGTCGATCTGTGCGTGCGTCATTGGCGTTAGTCGATAAGCGCGCGAGTGTCGTCGGCGTTCGTCGATCTGTGTGTGCATCATCGGCATTCGTCAATAAGCACTCGCACGTCGTCGGCATTCGTCGATCCGCGTGTGCACGACGTTGGCGTTCGTTATCCGCTCATGCGTGTCATTGGCGTTCGTCGATCCCCACGCGTGCGTCGTCGGCGTTCATCCATCCACTCGTGCGCGTCGTCGGCATTCGTCGATCCACACACACATGACGTTGGCGTTCGTCGTTCCGCTTGTGTGCGTCACGGCATTCGTCGATCCGCGCACGCATGACATCAGCCCTCGTCGATCCGCACGCGCGAGTCATCGGCGTTCGTCGATCCGCGAGCCCGCGTCGTCGGCGTTCGTTGTTCCACGTGCACAACAATGGCATACATCGATCCGCGCGCACGTCTTTGTCTTTCATTGATCTGCACTCACGTCATCCGCGTTTGTAGATCCGCACGCGACGTCGGCATTCGTCGATCCACGGGCGTGTCATTGGCGATCGTCGATCAGCGCGTACGTCATCTGCGATCGTCGATCCACGTGCGTGTCATCCGCGTTCGTCGATCCGGGCGCATGAGTCATCGGTGTTCGTCGATCCGCGCGCACGATGATGGCGTTCGTTGATAAGCGCGTGAGTGTCGTCGGCGTTCATCAATCCACGCGTGCATCTTTGGCGTTAGTTGATACTTGCGTGTGCGTTGTCTGCATTCGTCGATCCAC
>PVHT020000102.1:0-13788 GCA_004024745.2 Catagonus wagneri | reverse complement strand
GGCGTTCATCGATAAGCACGCGAGCGTCGTCGGCGTTCGTCGATCCATGTGCGCTTCATCGGCGAACGTAAATCTGCGTGGGCGTCATCGGCGATCGTCAATCAGCGCGTGCATCGTCGACGTTCGTCGATAAGTGCATGAGCATCATCAGCATTCAACGATCCGCACGCACACGTCATCAGCCTTCGTCGATAAGCACGTGAGTGTCGTCGGCATTAGTTGATCCGCACGCGCGTCTTTGGTTCGTAGATCCGTGCGTGCATGTCATCGGTGTTCATCGATCCACGCGCGCACATCGTCGGCGTTCTTCGATCCGCGCACGTGTCGTCGGCTTTCGTCAATCCACGCATGCATCGTCCGCGTTCATCGATTCGCACACGATGTCGGCATTCGTCGATACGTGGGTGCGTCGTTGGTGATCATAATCCACGCGTACATCATCTGTGATCATCGATCTGCATGCATGTCATCCGCGTTCATCGATCCGTGCGCGTGAGTCATCGGTGTTCGTCGATCCGCACGTGCGTCATCGGCGTTCGTTGATAAGTGCGCGAGCGTAGTCGGCGTTCATCGATCTGCGTGTGCATCGTCGGCATTCGTCAATAAGTGCTCGCGCGTCATCGGCGTTCATCGATCCACGCGTGCACGATGTCGGCGTTTGTCAATCCGCTTGTGTGCGTCATCAGCGTTCGTTGATACCCCCACGTGTGTTATCGGCATTCATCGATCCGCTCATGCGTGTCGTCGGCGTTCGTCAATCCACGCACGCAAGACGTTGGCGTTTGTCATTCCGCTCGTGCGCGTCATTGGCATTTGTCAATCCACGTGCGCACGACATAGGCCCTCATCGATCCACGCATGCGTGTCATTGGCGTTCGTCGATCCGAGAGCGAGCGTCGTCGTCATCGGCGTTCGTCGTTCCGCATGCACAACAATGGCGTACATGGATCTGCGCACGCGTCATCGGCTTTCGTCAATCCGCACGCATGTCATCCGTGTTCGTCGATCTGCACGCGATGTCGGCGTTCATCAATCCGAGGGCGTGTCGTTGGTGATCATTGATCCACGCGTTTATCATCTGCATTCATCGATCCATGCGCGTGTCGTCCGCGTTCATCGATCCTGGAGCGTGAATCATCGGCGTTCGTCGATCCGCACACGCGACGTTGGCGTTCATCGATAAGAGCGCGAGCATCGTCGGCGTTCGTCGATCCACCTGCGCATCGTCAGCCATCGTCAATCTGGGTGGGCGTCATCCGTGTTCGTTGATCCACGCGCGCTTTGCCCGCGTTCTTCAATCCACAAGCAACGTCAGCATTCGTCGTTCCGCGGGCACATCGTTGGCGATCGTTGATCCACGCGTACATCGTCTGCGATCGTCGATCTGCGCGTGTGTCATCCACATTCGTCGATCCGCGCACGTGAGTCATCGGCATTCATCGATCCACGCGTGCATCATTGGCGTTCATCAATAAGTGCGCGCACGTCCTCGGCGATCTTCGATCCGCGTGCACGTCATCGGCGATCGTCAATCTGCGCGCGTGTCATCGGCGTTCATTTATAAGCACGCGTGCATTTTTGGCGTTCGTCGATCCGCGCGCGCGTTGGCGTTTGTCGATAAGCGCGCGAGCATCTTCGGCCTCTGTTGATCCACGCACGCGTCTTTGGTGTTCGTTGATCTGTGCACGTGCATCGTTGGCGTTCGTCAATCCGCACGCGCGTCATCGGCGTTCGTCGATAAGTGCGCGCCCGTCATCGGCGTTCATCGATCCATGCGTGCGCGTCGTCGGTGTTCATTGAGCTGCGCGCATGACATCAGCATTTGTCGATCCGCGCGTGCGTCGTCCGCGTTCGTCGATCAACATGCGAAGTCGGCATTCGTCGATCCGCAGGCACATAGTTGGCGATCATTGATCCACGTGTAAGTCATCTGCAATCGTCGATCCACGCACGTGTCATCCGCGTTCGTCGATCCGCACGCGTGCATTGTCAGCGTTCGTCGATCCGCACATGACATCAGCATTCGTCGATCCGTGAGCGTGCGTCATCGGCGTTCCTTGTTCCACACGTACAACAATGGCGTACATCGATCCGCACGCACGTCTTCGGCTTTCATCGATTCGCACTCACGTCATCCGCGTTCATCGATCTGCACACGACGTCGGTGTTCGTGGATCCACGGTCGTGTCATTGGCGATCATCGATCCGCGTGTGTGACATCCACGTCCGTCGATCCGGGCGCATGAGTCATCGGAGTTAGTCGATCCGCGCACGCGTGTTTGGCGTTCGTCGATCCGCGCGCGCGTCGGCGTTTGTCGATAAGCGCGCGAGCATCTTCGGCCTCTGTTGATCCACGCACGTGTCTTTGGTGTTCGTTGATCTGTGCACGTGCATCGTTGGCATTTGTCGATCCGCACGCGCGTCATCGGCGTTCGTCGATAAGTGCGCGCCCATCATCGGCGTTCATCGATCCATGCGTGCGCGTCGTCGGTGTTCATTGAGCCGCGCGCATGACATCAGCATTTGTCGATCCGCGCGTGCGTCGTCCGCGTTCGTCGATCAACATGCGAAGTCGGCATTCGTCGATCCGCGGGCACATAGTTGGCGATCATCGATCCACGTGTAAGTCATCTGCAATCGTTGATCCACGCACGTGTCATCCACGTTCGTCGATCCGCACGCGCGCATTGTCGGCGTTCGTCGATCCGCACACGACATCAGCATTCGTCGATCCGTGAGCGTGCGTCATCGGCGTTCCTTGTTCCACACGTACAACAATGGCGTACATCGATCCGCGCGCACGTCTTCGGCTTTCATCGATCCGCACTCACGTCATCCGCGTTCATCGATCCGCACACGACGTCGGTGTTCATGGATCCACGGTCGTGTCATTGGCGATCATCGATCCGCGTGTGTGACATCCACGTCCGTCGATCCGGGCGCATGAGTCATCGGAGTTAGTCGGTCCGCGCACGCATCTTTGGGGTTCGTTGATCCGTGTGCGCGTGTCATCTGCATTCGTCGATCCGTGCGTGTGCGTCATCGGCATTCTTCGATCCGCACGTGTGTCGTCGGTTTACGTCGATCCACACATGCGTTGTCCACGTTCATCGATCCGCACACGACATCGGCATTCGTCAATATGTGGGCACGTCGCTGGCGATCGTCGATCCACACGTACATCGTCTGTGATTGTCGATCCACGCGCGTGTCATCCACGTTCGTCGATCCACATGCATGAGTCATCGGGGTTCATCAATCCACGCGTCATCATCGGCATTCGTCGATAAGCACGCGAGTGTGGTCGGCGTTCGTCCATCCGCTCGTGCGACTCGTCGTCGTTCATCGATCTGCGCACGCATGACGTTGGCGTTCGTTGTTCCGCTCGTGCCCGTCATCGGCATTCGTCGATCCGCACGCGCACGACATCGGCCATCATCGATCCGCGCGTGCGCGTCATCGGCATTCGTCGATCCGCACAGGCACATCGTCGGCATTCGTTGTTCCACGTGCACAACAATGGCGTACATTGATCCGCATGCACGTCTTCAGCTTTCGTCGATCTGCACTCACGTCATCCGTGTTCGTAGATCCGCACGCGATTTCGGTGTTCGTCAATCCACGGGCGTGTCGTTGGCGATCATCGATCTGCGCGTACGTCGTCTGCGATCGTCGATCCATGTGCGTGTCGTCCGCGTTCGTCAATCCGGGCGCAGGAGTCATCGGCGTTCGTCGATCCGTGTGCGCGACGATGGCGTTCATTGATAAGCGGGTGAGTGTCGTCGGCGTTCATCAATCCACGTGCGTGTCTTTGGCGTTCGTTGATCCTTTCGTGCACGTCGTCTGCATTCGTCGATCCACACGCGCGCGTCATCGGCGTTTGTCAATCCGCACATGCGTCGGCGATTGTTGATCAGCGCGCGCATCGTCGACGTTTGTTGATCTGCGTGCGCAATTTTGGTTTTTGTTGATCTGTGCACGCGTGTCATCGGTGTTCGTCGATAAGCGCATGAGCGTCATCGGCGTTCGTCGATCTGTGCGCGTTTGTAGTCACCGTTCGTCGATAAGTGCATGAGCGTCTTCGGCATTCGTCGATCCGCGCGCGCGTTGTGCGCATTCGTCGATCCGAGCGTACGCGTCATCGACATTCATTGATCCATGTGCGCGCGCCATCGGCGTTCTTAAATAATCGCATGAGCGTCATCAGCATTTGTCGTTCCACGTGCATGTCATCCGCGTTCATCAAACTGAGCGTGCGTCGTTAGTGTTCGTCGATCCACGCACACGCGTCTTCCGTGTTCGTTGATCTGAGCGCACGTTGTTGGCATTCATCGATCCGCGCGCACGTCATCGGCATTCGTCGATACGTGCGTGCGTCATCGGCATTAATGCATCCACGCATGCGTTGGCAGTATTTGCCGATCTGCACGCCCATCATCGGCGTTCGTCGACTCACACACGCACGCCATCGGCGTTCATCGATCCGCGTGCTTTTGTCATCGGCGTTCGTCGATCCGCGCATGCGCTTCATCGGCATTGGTCGATCCGCGCCCGTGAGTCATCGGTGTTCATCGTTCCGCACACGTGTCATTGGCGTTCGTCAAACCGCGCGCGTGTGTTGTCAGCGTTCGTCGATCCGTGCTTCATCGGCGTTCGTCGATCCACGCGTGCACGTCATCGGCATTGGTCGATCCACGTGCGTGACGTTGGCGTTCGTCGATCCACGCGTGAGCGTCGTCGGCTTTCGTTGATCCGCACGCGCGTCGTCCGCATTCGTCGATCCGCACGCTACGTCAGCATTCGTCGATCCGCGGGCACGTCGTTGGCGATTGTCGATCCGCACGTACGTCGTCTGCGATCATCGATCCACACGCGTGTCGTCCGCATTCGTCGATCCGCACGCGTGAGTCATTGGCATTCGTCGATCTGCACGCGTGTCGTCGGCGTTCGTCGAAAAGTGCACGAGCGACATCGGCGTTCTTCGATCCGCGTGCGCGTCATCGGCGATCGTCATTCGGTGCACGCGTCATCGGCATTCGTCAATCTGTGCACGCATTTTCCACGTTCGTCGATCCGTGTGCACGCCATCCGTGTTCGTCGATCCGCACGTGACGTCGCTGTTCGTCGATCCGTGGGTACGTCATTGGCGATCATCGATCCACACGTACATCGTCCGCAATCATCGATCCACGCGCGTGTCGTCCACGTTTGTCATCCGCACGTGTGAGTCATTGGCGTTCGTCGATCGGTGCATGCGTCGTTGGCGTTTGCAAATAAGCACGCGAGCGTCATCGGCATTCTTCGATGCGCAGTCGTGTTTTCGGCGATGGTCAATCTGCGCGCTCGTCATCGGCGTTCGTCGATCTGCGTGTGTATCGTCGCCGTTCGTTGATAAGCACACGAGCGTCATCGGCGTTCATCGATCCGGGCACGTGAGTCATCGGCGTTCGTCAATCAGCACGCGATTCGTCGGCGTTCATCGATCCACACGCGTGTCTTTGGCGTTTGTTTTTCCGTGCACACGCATCGTCGGCGTTCGTCGATCCACGCACACGTCGTCCCCATTCGTCGATCCGCACGCAACATCGGCGTTCTTTGATCCGCGGGCACGTTGTTGGCGATCGTCGATCCTTGCGTAAGTCGTCTGCAATCGTCGATCCACACGTGTGTCTTCTGCGTTCGTCGATCTGCATGCGCGCATCATCAGCGTTCGTCGATCTGCATGCACGACATCGGCGTTCGTCGATCCGTGCGCACGTCGTCGGCTTTCGCCGATGTGTGCGCGTCATCCGCGTTTGTCGATCCGCACGCGATGTCGGCGTTCATTGATCCGCGGGCGTGTCGTTGGCGATCGTCTATACACGCGTACGTCATCTGCGATCGTCGATCCGCATGCGTGAAGTCTGCGTCCGTCGATCCGGGCGCGTGAGTCATCGGTGTTGGTCGATCCACATGCGTGTCATCGGCGTTCGTCCATAAGCACGCGAGCATCTTCGGCGTTCGTCGATCCGCATGTGCGTCATCAGTGATCGTCAATCTGCGTGGGTGTCGTCGGCAATTGTTGATCTGCGTGCACGTCATCGGCGTTCATTGATAAGCGCCCGAGCGTAATTGGCGTTCGTCGATCCGCGCGTGCATCTTTGGCGTTCGTTGATATGCACGCGCGCGTTGTTGGCTTTCATTGATAAGTGCGAGAGCGTCATCAGCGTTCGTCGATCCGCGCGTGCACATTGTCGGCGTTCGTCGATCTGAGCACGCGTCATCGGCGATCATCAATCCGCGCACGTGTCGTCGGCGTTCGTCGATCCGCACGTGCATCGTCGGTGTTCATCGATCCGGGCGCGCGTCATCTGCGTTCGTCGATCCGCGCATGCGTCGTCGGCGTTCGTCGATCCGCGCACGTGTCATCGGCATTCGTCGATCCGTGTGAGCGTCGTCGGCGTTCGTCGATCCACGTGCGATTCGTCGGCATTCGTCAATCCACGTGCGCATCTTTGGCATTCGTTGATCCGTGCGCACACGTCATCGGTGTTCGTCGATCCGCGCGTGCGCATCATCGGTGTTCGTCAATCCGCACACGCATCGGCGATTGTCAATCAGCGCGTGCATCGTCGACGTTCGTCGATCCGCACGCGCGTCTTTGGTTTTCATTGATCCGTGCGCGTGCGTCGTCGGCATTCATCGATAAGAGCGTGAGCATCATCGGCGTTCGTCGATCTGTGCGCGTGTGTATTCGGCGTTCGTCGATAAGCGCATGAGCATCATTGGCGTTCGTCGATCCGCACGTGCGTCATCAGCGTTCATCGATCCGAGCGCGCACGTCATCGGCATTCGTTGATCCATGTGCGCGCGTCATCGGCGTTCTTCGATAAGCGCACGAGCGTCATCGGCATTCGTCGATCCACGCGCGTGTCATCCGTGTTCGTCGAACTGAGTGTACATCGTTAGCATTTGTCGATCCGCGCACATGCGTCGTCAGCGTTCGTCGATCCGCGGGTGTGTCGTTGGCGATCGTCGATCGCGCGTACGTCATCTGCGATCATCGATCCGTGCGCGTGACGTCCGCATCCATCGATCCGGGCGTGTGAGTCATCGGCGTTCTTCGATCCGCATGCACGTCGTCGGCGTTCATCGATAAGCACGCGAGCATCATCGGCGTTCGTCGATCCGCGTGCGCTTCATCAGCGATCATCAATCTGCATGGGCGTCATCGGCGATCATCGATCAGCGAGCGCATCATTGGCGTTCGTCGATAAGTGCGTGAGCGTCATCGGCGTTCATCAATCTGCGCGCGCACATCATCAGCCTTCGTCGATAAGCAGGTGAGCGTCGTCGGCGTTAGTCGATCCGCGTGCGTGTCTTTGGGGTTCGTAGATCCGTGCGCGCGTGTCATCGGCGTTCATCGATCCGCGCGCACGTGCCATCGGCGTTCTTCGATCCGCGCGCGCGTCGTCGGCTTTCGTCGATCCACACACGCATCGTCCGCGTTCATCGATCTGCACACGATGTCGGCATTCGTCGATACGTGGGCGCGTCGTTGGCGATCGTTGATCCGCGTGTACATCGTGTGATCGTTGATCCGCATGCGTGTCATCCGCGTTCGTCGATCCGTGCGCGTGAGTCATCAGTTTACGTTGATCCGCGCGTGCATCATCGGCGTTCATCGATAAGCGCGTGAGCGTCGTCGGCATTCGTCGATCTGCGTGTGCATCGTCGGCATTCGTCAATAAGCACTCGCGCGTCATCGGCATTCATCGATCCATGTGCGCATGACGATGGCGTTCGTCAACCCACTCGTGCACATCATCGGCGTTTGTCGATACCCTCACGCGTGTCGTCGGTATTCGTCGATCCGCTCATGCGCGTCGTCGGCGTTCGTCGATTCGTGCATGCACGATGTTGGCGTTCATCATTCCGCTCATGCGCATCATCGGCATTTGTCCTTCCACGTGCGCATGACATAGGCCCTCGTCGATCCACGCGTGCGTGTCATTGGTGTTCGTCGATCCACGAGTGAGCGTTGTCGGCTTTCATCGTTCCTCACGCACAACAATGTCGTACGTGGATCCGCGTGCACGTCTTCGGCTTTCGTTGATCCACACGCACGTCATCCGTGTTCGTCGATCCGCACGCGATGTTGGTGTTCGTCAATCCGAGGGCGTGTCGTTGGCGATCGTCGATCCACGTGTTTATCGTCTGCAATCATCGATCCACGCACGTGTCGTCCACATTCGTCGATCCCGGCGCGTGAATCATCGGTGTTCGTCGATCCGCACATGCGACGTTGGCGTTCATTGATAAGCGCGCGAGCGTCGTCAGCATTCATCGATCCGCCTGCACGTCGTCAGCCATCGTCAATCTGGGCAGGCGTCATCCGCGTTCGTCAATTCACACGCGCGTTGCCTGCGTTCTTCGATCCGCACGTGACGTCGGCGTTCATCGATCCACGGACACATTGTTGGCAATCGTCGATCCGCGCGTACGTCATCTGCGATCGTCGATCCACACGCGTGTCGTCCGCATTCGTCGATCCACGCGTGTGAGTCATCGGCATTCATCGATCCGCGTGCGCATCGTCGGCGTTCATCGATAAGCACGCGCATGTCATCGGCGTTCTTCGATCCACGTGTGCATCGTCGGCGATCGTCAATCTGCGCACGCGTCATCGGCGTTCATCGATAAGCACGTGCGCATCTTTGGCGTTCGTCGATCCACGCGCACGTGTTTGACGTTCATCGATCTGCGCGCGCTTGTCATCGGCGTTTGTCGATAAGCGCGTGAGCGTCTTTGGCATTCGTTGATCCACGCACGCGTCTTTGGTGTTCGTTGATCCGTGCACGTGAATCGTCGGTGTTCATCGATCTGCACGTGCGTCATCGGCGTTCGTCGATAAGTGCGAACGCATCGTCGGTGTTCGTCGATTCATGCATGCGCATCATCAGCGTTCGTTGAGCCGTGCGCGCGACATCAGCGTTCGTCAACCCACACGCGTGTCGTCCACGTTCGTCGATCCACATGCGACATCGGCATTCGTCGATCCGCGGGCACATCGTTGGAGATCATCGATCCACGCGTAAGTCGTCTGCAATCGTCGATCCACTCAAGTGTCGTCCGCATTTGTTGATCCGCACGCGTGCGTCGTCGGCATTCGTCGATCCACGCGCACGATATCGGCGTTCGTCGATCCGCACACGCGTCGTCGGCTTTCGTCTATCTGCACGCGCGTAATCTGCATTCGTCTATCCGCATGCGACGTCGGCGTTCGTCAATCCGTGGGCGTGTTGTTGGCGATCGTCGATCCGTGCGTACGTCATCTGCGATCGTCGATCCGCGTGCGTTACGTCCACGTCTGTCGATCCGGGCACGTGAGTCATCCACGTTAGTCGATCCGCGCATGCGTCTTTGGGGTTTGTTGATCCGTGCGTGCGTGTCGTCGGCGTTCTTCGATCCGCGCGCACGTCATCGGTTTTGTCGATCCACGCATGCGTTGTCCGCGTTCATCGACCCGCACACGATGTCGGCATTCGTCGATACGTGGGCGCGTCGTTGGCGATCGTCGATCCACGCGTACATCATCTGTGATCGTTGATCCACGCGCGTGTCATCGCGTTTGTCGATCCGTGCGCGTGAGTCATCGGTGTTCGTCGATAAGCATGCGAGCGTCATCGGCGTTCGTCCATCCACTCATGCGCGTCATTGGCGTTCGTCGATCTGCGCACGCACGACTTTGGGGTTCGTCATTCCGCTCGTGCGCGTCGTCGGCATTCGTCGATCCATGCGTGCACTACGTCGGCCATCGTCAATCCGCGCGCATGTGTCATCGGCTTTCATCGATCCGCGAGCGTGCGTTGTCGGCGTTCGTTGTTCCACGCACACAACAATGGCGTACATCGATCCGCACGCACGTCTTTGGCTTTCGTCGATCCGCACTCACGTCATCCGCGTTCGTAGATCCGCACGCAATGTCAGCATTCGTCGATCCACGGGCATGTCGTTGGCGATCGTTGATCCGCGCGTACGTCGTCTGCGATCGTCGATCCATGCGCGTGTCGTCCGCGTTCGTCGATCCAGGCACATGAGTAATCGGCATTCGTCGATCCGCGTGCGCGACAATGGCGTTCGTTGATAAGCACGCGAGTGTCGTCGGCGTTCATCAATCACGTGCGCGTCTTTGGCGTTCGTTGATTCTTGCACGCGTCGTCTGCATTCATCGATCCACGCGCGCGCGTCATCTGTGTTTGTCAATCCGCACACGCATCAGTGATCTTTGATCAGCACGCGCATCGTCGACATTCATTGATCTGCGTGTGCATTTTGGTTTTTGTTGATCTGTGTGCGCGCGTCGTCAGCGTTCATCGATAAGCACATGAGCATCGTCGGCGTTTGTCGATCTGCGTGCGCATCATCGGTTTTCATCAATAAGCGCTCGTGCGTCATAGGTGTTCGTCGATCCACGCGCGCACGATGTCGGCGTTCGTCAATCTGCTCGTGCGCGTCATCGGCATTCATTGATACCCGCACGCGTGTCATCGGCATTCGTCGATCCGCTCATGTGCATCTTCGGCGTTCTTCGATCTGCACACGCACGATGTTGGCGTTCGTCGTTCCGCTCATGTGCATCATCGGCATTTGACGATCCACGCACGCACGACCTAGGCCCTCGTCGATCCGTGCGTGCGCGTCATTGGCGTTCATCGATCTGTGAGTGAGTGTCGTCAGCGTTCGTCGTTCCACACGCACAACAATGGCGTATGTGGATCCGCGCGCGCGTCTTCGGCTTTCGTCGATGCGCACGCACGTCATCCGTGTTCGTCCATCTGCACGCGATGTCGGTGTTCATCAATCTGAGGGCGTGTCATTGGCGATCATCGATCCACGTGTTTATCGTCTGCGAACATCGATCCAGACGCGTGTCATCCGCGTTCGATGATCCCGGCGCGTGAATCATCGGTGTTCATCGATCCGCCCACGCGACGTTGGTGTTTGTCGATAAGTGCGTGATCATCGTCAGTGTTTGTCGATCTGCCTGCGCGTCGTCAGCCATCGTCAATCTGGGCGGGTGTCGTGTGCATTCGTCGATCCGCGCGCGCGTCGCCCGCGTTCTTCGATCCGCACGCGATGTCGGCGTTCGTCGATCCGTGGGCACATCGTTGGCGATCGTCGATCCGCGCGTACATCGTCTGCAATCATCGATCCGCATGCGTGTCGTCCGCATTCGTTGATCCGCGCGTGTGAGTCATCGGCATTCGTCGATCCACGTGCACGTCGTCGGCGTTCGTCGATAAGCACGCGTGCGTCGTCGGCGTTCTTCGATCCATGTGCGCTTTGTCGGTGATCATCAATTTGCCCGCGCGTCATCGGCGTTCATCGATAAGCACGCGCGCATCTTTGGCCTTCGTCGATCCGCGCACACTTGTTTGGCATTCGTCGATCCGCGTGCGCGTCGTTGGCATTTGTCGATAAGCGCACGAGCGTCTTTGCGTTCGTTGATCCACGCACGTGTCTTTGGTGTTCATTGATCCGTGCACGTGCGTCGTCGGCATTCATCGATAAGTGCACGTGCATCATCGGCATTTGTCGATCCATGCGTGCGCGTCGTCGGCGTTCGTTGATCCGCGCGCATGACATCGGCGTTCGTCATTCCATGTGCGTGTCATCCACGTTCGTCGATCCACATGCGACGTCGGCATTCATCGATCCGTGGGCACATCGTTGGCGATCGTCGATCCGTGCGTAAGTCGTCTGCAATCGTCGATCCACGCGCGTGTTGTCCGCGTTCATCGATCCTCACGCGCGCGTCATCGCCGTTCATCGATCCGCATGCACGACATCAGCGTTCGTTGATCTGCATGCGTGTCATCGGCTTTCATCGATCCACGCGCGCATCATTCGCGTTCGTTGATCCGGATGTGACGTAGGCCTTCGTCGATCCGAGGGCGTGTCGTTGGCGATCGTCGATCCGTGCGTACGTCATCTGCGATCGTTGATCCGCACGCGTGACATCCGCGTCCGTCGATCCGGGCAAGTGAGTCATCGGCATTAGTCGATCTGCGCGTGCGTCTTTGGGGTTCGTTGATCCGTGCACGCGTGTCATCGGCGTTCGTCGATCTGTGCGCACGTGTCATCGGCGTTCTTCGATTCGCGTGCGCATCGTCAGCTTTCGTTGATCCACACACGCATTGTCCGCATTCATTGATCCGCACACGATGTCGGCATTCGTCGATATGTGGGCGCATCATTGTCGATCGTCGATCCACGCGTACATCGTCTGTGATCGTCGATCCGCATGCGTGTCATCCGCATTCGTCGATCCACGTGCGTGAGTCATCGGTGTTCGTCAATCCGCGTGTGCGTCATCGGAGTTCGTCAATAAGTACGCAAGTGTCATCGGCGTTCATCGATCTGCGTGCACATCGTCAGCATTCGTCAATAAGCGCTCGTGCGTCATCGGCTTTCGTCGATCCTCGCGTGCGTCATCGGCGTTCGTCTAAAAGCGCGCGAGCATCATCAGTGATCGCCGATCTGCGCGCGTATTTTTAGTTTTTGTTGAACTGTGCACGCGTGGTCAGCGTTCGTCGATAAGCACATGAGCATTGTTGGCTTTCGTCGATCTGTGTGCATGTGTAGTCGGCGTTCGTCGATAAGCGCATGAGCGTATTCGGCATTCGTTGATCCACGTGCGCGTCATCCACATTCGTCGATCTGAGTGCGCGCGTCATCGGCATTCGTTGATCCATGTGTGCGTGTCATCGGCGTTCTTCGATAATCACATGAGCATCATCGGTGTTCATCGATCCGCGCACGTGTCATCCGCGTTCGTCAAACATAGCGTGCGTCATTATTGTTCGTCGATCCGCGCACACGCGTCGTCCGTGTTCATCGATCTGAGCGCACGTTGTTGGCGTTCGTCGATCCGTGCGCATGTCATCGGCGTTCGTCGATACGTGCATGCGTCGTCGGCATTAACGCATCCACGCGCGCGTCGTCAGTGTTTGCCGATCCGCACACCCATCGTCGGCGTTCATCGATTCGCGCGCGTGTGCCATCGGTGTTCGTCGATCCGCGCGCTCGCGTCGTTGGCATTCGTCGATCCGTGCACGCGCTTCGTCGGCATTGGTTGATCCACGCGCGCGCGTTGTCGGCGTTCGTCGATAAGTGCGCGTGAAATCGGCGTTTGTCGATCTGCACGCGTGTCATCAGCTTTCGTCGATCCGCACGCGCGTCATCTGTGTTCATCGATCTGCACGCGACGTCAGCATTCGTCGATCCACGGGAGCATTGTTGGCGATCGCCGATCCACGCGTCCGTCGTCTGCGATGGTCAATCCGTGCGCATGTCCTCCGCGTTCGTCGATCCGCGCCCGTGAGTCATCGGCGTTCGTCGATCCGCACGCGTGTCGTCGGCGTTCTTCGATCTGCGCGTGCATCATCGGCATTTGTCGATCCACGCACGCGTTGTCCGCATTCATCTGTTTGCTGTGTGTGTGTGTGTTGTGTGTTATTGTGTGTGTTTTGTGAACGTTTTCTGTATTGTGTGTTTTTTGTGTGTTTTGTGAAAGTTTGCTGTGTTGTGCATTTTCTGTGTGTTTTCTGTGTCTATGTTGAGTTTAGTGCATTTATTGTGTGTGCTGTGTGTGTGTGTTTGTGTGCGTCTTGTGTTGTGTGTTAGTTTTCTGTGTGTTTTGTGTGCGTTGTGTTTTTGTGTTGTGTGTGTGTGTGGTTTCTGTTTTTGTTGTGTCTGTGTGTCAGTGTGTCTCTTTTGTGTGTGTTGTGTTGTGTGTTTTTTGCT
>PVHT020000101.1:0-14178 GCA_004024745.2 Catagonus wagneri | reverse complement strand
TGACTCCCATTGATTAGCAGGAGCTGGAGGGGAAGATTGAGAAAGCTGTGTTTCTGCTGCTCTCTCTGTCCCTCCTCTCTGAATAAAGACAAGTGTATAGTGTTCAGCTCTGGAGTCCACAGAGTCCAACAGCTAAGCTCTGCACAACCTAAGAGTTTACCTCTGAGTACCTGAATTTAACTCTCTGCGTTTACTTCTAAGAAGCCGCAGGGACCATCCTTCTGGCCCTGGTAATAAGCTTCCTACAGGGCTGACTGGGGGTTACAGGGTAGGGACTTAAAAATGGAACCCGAATTTCTCTGGCCAAGAAAATAATTTGATTCTTTAGTGTTTCAGAGCAGATAAGAATCTTGTAAACTTTGTAAGTAGCTAAATATATTTATTATTTTAATTTCTAATTTTCTTTTAGAACCAGGTTTCAAGAGGTCATCATACAGTCTTTGGTGATGTCTTCCCATGACTGACAGCTTTTCTCCAAATCTCATTATTTTGAGGGAAGAGTTCAAAAAAGCCAGTCCTTACCTCCTAGAGGCCTGATACTGCTCATTAAATGTTAGCTCAGAGAGAGGATATCTCGATTTTGTACCCGGGAATGCGTCTTCTTAAAGAGGTACTAATCAGGTTCCACTTGATTAAGGGCACTTCTGATGAAGACAGTGGGATTTCAGGCCCCAAATAATTAGGATGGCCCTGCAGTCTTAAGTTCACATCTACAAAATTATGAGTGCAAATGATGTGGCCATAAAGTTGTTTCTAAAACCATGTTCCTTTGAGGGAGCAAAGAGATCTTCAAGGGTATCACATGAAGGCTGGACAGGAGAGGGGGCAGCCTGAGAAAGGGTCCCCCTGATGCTCCTCCTTCTGCACCCAGCTACTTCCAGCTCCGCTGCCAACCTCCTATTAATGCCTGTCTGACATCAGGCTGGTATAAGGCTGGATGTGGAGGGTTTCCATCACAGACATTATAAAAAAACTTGGAAAAGATAATTTCTAGAACTTGTTAGAAAGTCTCTTTTTATTTTAACATTTTTCATTTTTATTGCTAGAGATAGCAAATAAAAAAATAAAGGAACATTACAAAGTAATGTGTAAAGAACATCTTTATCTTTGAAACGCTGTAGTTCTCAGTGTGTTTTATTTTCCAATATAAATCTCTACACACTTGGTAAATGCAGTGAAATTATTTGATATAGTTTATAGGTGGTTAGCAATAATACTATTTTCTTGTAGATTTTTACAGTACAAAATATGAAGTCCTTTTGTTTTATACTTCACATGTGATCATCTTTGGTCACCTACTGTTGCTCGATCCTCCCAGACCCATTTATGTATAGTAACTAATTAATATTCTTCAAGAAATAACCCATATGATCCCTGATTTTTAGATGAGGAAATCAAACCTGGCTTTTTTCTATTCAGAACATATTTGTATATAGTCACAAATATTTATAAAAATATTATATCATTGACTAAAATTTCTTAGCTGATTTTATGCTTTTTTTTTTTTTTTTTTTTTGCTTTTTAGGGCTGCACTTGCGGCATATGAAAGTTCCCAGGCTAGGGGTCAAGTTGGAGCTGCATCTTCAACCTGTGCACAGCCACAGCAATGGGGGATCCGAGCCCCATCTGCAACCTACACCACAGCTCATGGCAACGACGGATCCTTAACCCACTGAACAAGGCCAGGGATCGCACCCATGTTCTCATGCATACTCGTTGGGTTCATTACAGATGAGCCACAACAGGAACTCCTGATTATGCTTTAGAAAGTATGTTTGGAACTCAGAATGCATTACTCCTAAAAACATTTGAAGATGTCAGTTTGTAAAAATACTCCAGTGAGCTTTGAGTATGGTCTAGAATGGCCTGAGGCATTCATGCATCTAATTATTTTATTGGAAATCTAAGGCGACTGAAGCTGAGTATCACTCCTCATACTCAGTCTTCTAGGGACTTTGGAGGAAGAAATGGCAGGTTGGTACATGGGGAGGAATACAGACACAGAGGCCTTGGTTTCCTAAAGGATTTTAAGATAGTGTTTCTCCAGAGTACTACTTCCCAGGGTGGACGTTATGGTTTCAACCTCTTCTGGTCCACCAGGGCCTGCTGATGTGGGCTCCTTTGGCCCAGATGGAGGGCACTACCAGTTCAGGCAGTTGTGTTAGTTCTGAGAACGTGGGCTGACACTGTCTTCACTCTTCTATCTCACTGTTTCACTCTCAGAGTCCCTGCTTTTAAGAATCTCCCCAGTCCTCCTCTCTGATGCTAACTAAAGAGGATATCAGGTCAAGAATGTGAATCTTTGTCCCAAATTTATCCATCCCCAGACCCTGCCCATCTCTTAAGTAAGTGGTTTAATTACAAAGCAAAGGCTATCTATAGCCTTTTAGGCAGAAGGGCCAACTCTGTGTTATGACTGTTGCAGTTTCAGCATCTGGGAGAGTATAAGAACTTAACTGACTCTCAGATACATTGACTCAGCAAAGTAATAACTGAACATAGTTTAATACCTCCATATTCTACTGGCAGATAAACTATTGACAATCCTGCAAAGAAAATTTAAGTAGAAAAATATTTGCCAAACACAGTGTGTGTGGATTCTGCATTTCAGTCATCTTGGTTCACAGTTCGGCTCCACTCGTTACCATCTCTGTGACTGTGGGACGGGACCCCCATCAGCACCGCCTTCCTCCTCTGGAAAGTGGGGATACTGTGACCTACCTCTAGGGAGGAGCCTAGGGTTAAATATTAAGTGCCTGACACATTCTCAAGCTAGACAGTTGGTATATGTGAAAGATACAGAAAAATAAAGAGCTAGTACCTTATGTTTCATCCACATAGCCCTGCTGCTGAGAATGTGTTTGTTTTTCTCTTTTCCAGGTATTTAGAAATTTGAATCTGTTTTGGTTTTACATACAGGCTTTAAAATATGGAATCAAACAGTATAGCTATGAGTTAATTAACATGAATTAGAGACAGGAATGAATATAAAATGGTAAAGTTCAATGTGGTAGAAATAAGACTTTAATAATTTTTGTTATATTTACTATAAGTTTATTAAAAAGCATACAGATTTATTTCATTACATTGTAGTTTTTCATTAGAATTCTCTAAAAATGCCAAAACATACTCTCTATACTGCTTTTCAAATAGAATAGCTTACTTTTAACTTTTTTCTTTTAGATAATACGGAGTCTAGTCGAAAGTTCCTTTAGCTGAAACTGTATGGAAAGGTTAAATGTTTCTTAGCAGACCGATAAAATGTAAAATAAGATTTTCCTAGTAACCAACATCTAGAATGCTACTGAAATTCACAGGAAAATCTGAAGTAAATATTTCAAATATTGAGATTTGGGTCATTTAATTTTTACCTAAATTATTAAAAATATTAGCTTTTAGTATGCCTTTATGGTTAAGTCAGTCCCTTAGATATCAATCAACAATGTACAGGCAATGAAGCTTTTCCCTGGCACTGATTCATTAGGAAAGCTCATTTAAGGAGTTAAACATCTCTCACTTGTCAACACTGAGATAATTATGCACTATTAATTCTCATGTCATTTCAAAAAGTGCTATTTTAAAACTATTCATTTCATCAATCCTGAGAACTAGGATAAGGTAGACAGCCTGCTGTAAACCAATTTAAGATGTGATTACATTGCTTTGTTCCTGCAATGCAGGAATCAGAAAGTTGATTTAATGTGAATACAGCTTTTGAAATATTTCTTACTTCATTTTAAGAGATGAATATGATTAGGCAACCTTGAGAGGACAAAGGAGTTGATGTAGAAGAAAGGAGCTTTAATTTATTCTGCCATTTGCTGAATCAAGGCAGTAGGTGGGGAGGGCTGAGGAAGAAAATCAGGAAATGGTAGTTTTCTTTGTCATTTTATCTAAATGAACCTTTGTGCATATCAGCTCTCTGCATATTATTAGCTGAGGATTAGAGTGGTTTAAACTTCTTTGCAATGATCATCTATGGAAGAACTAGAATATGATATTTTTTTCAAATTAGGCGACTTTTGTTGCTTAAAGTTTCTTTCAAAGGAACAATTTAAAATAAACCAGAGAATCAATATATCATGGTAGATGTTTAGAAACATTGATTTAAGTATCCTTCCAAGTGTGTAATACTTGAAGTTCATTGATCTGCAGACTTTGCATAAATATTATGTATAAAATTTCTGTTCTTTAGAAGTTATTTTTACTGTTTTTTTGACCTTATGGAACAATGGTGAAGATAAATTTTAGCATTTATTTATTTATTTATTTATTTATTTATTTATTGCTTTTTAGGGCTGCACCCCATGGCATCTGGAAGTTCCCAGGCTAAGGGCCGAATCAGAGCTACAGCTACCGGCCTACTGGCCTACACCACGGCTACAGTGACGCCCTGGGTCACAGATGGCTGACCCTCTGAGCAAGGCCAGGGATTGAACCCTGTGCCACAACGTTTCTACTCTGCCACAGTGGAAACTCCCTCAGCTTTTATCTAAAGACACACATCAATTTGAAGGAGATATTTAGTTTTACAAAGACATTATAATATGGTTTCATTTTTTTTAACAATTTTTAACAGAAAATACATGGAAATAGTTTGTTTATAAATGAAACTATTCCCCACATGCAGTCATATGCTTCTGTTGGTTTTATTTTGGATTTGTGTGTAAATAAAGAATGAGGTTTTAAAGCTATGATTTTGCTAACCTCAGTGATGTGATGAAGTCATAGCTGAAGTGTTAAATGTTGAGTCTGATTATGCATTGACCTGTAAACAAAAGACTCTTGCTTGTTGATCCTTGACTTTCCAGGCTGTCTTACTACCTTGTTTCAAGCCCTAGGTAAAATGACTGGCACATAGCTATGCTGGACTTGTGTATAAACAGATTTTTTTTTGTCATATTTGAAATGATTGCTAGTTTGTGTAATTTACTGCTATAGTAGGGTTAATTCTAATACTAATTGAATCAGTGTTTTTGTTTGTTTGTGTTTTATTTTGTCTTTTTAGGGCCGCACCCGCGGCATATGGAGGTTCCCAGGTTAGGGGTTGAATTGGAGCTGTAGCCACCAGCTACACCACACCACAGCCACAACAACGCAGGATCCGAGCCACATCTGCGACCTACACCACAGCTCATGGCAATGCCAGATCCTTAACCCACTGGGCGAGGCCAGAGATTGAACCTGAATCCTCGTGGATGTCATTCAGATACGTTTCTGCTGAGCCACGACGGGAACTCCGAGCCAGTGTTTTTTTTTTAAGAATGCATTGCAAACTAAAAAATTACTTCTAAGTTATTTAAACTTTTTACTTATGACTATAAGAAATCTGATAAAAGTCCATTTGCATTCTTATTTTTTGTCTTCAGTTTTTAAATATTATGGTATTAGGACTTTTATTATATTAAAGTACCTTATCATAGTATCTCACTTAAGCAGTGCTTTTTAGGCCAAACCAATAGCTATTTTTCTTGTTCATTTTAATTATAATCACCTTGAATTTTGGTTTTCTTACCAATTGATAGTAAAGAAAAATGACCTAACTTATCTTTAACTGTACTAGATATATCTGAATTGATATTAGTCCTCAGATTTTAATAGTTAGCATCACTGAGTTCTTTACGCAGTGAGCTTTTTTTGATCTATCTCTGAAGAGAGCCAATGCCCACCGTTATAAACTAGAGCAATTTAGGCACAGATTCTGCTGTTTAGAAGCTTGTGTTTAGTTGGGAGATATAACATACAAATATACAATATTTAATAGCAACATCCATTATGAGACATTTAGCAAGGAAAAATCAGTATAGGTTGGAATGATTGTTTGTTTACACATCAAAAAGATGAGCCTTGAATTGAACCTTGAAGAATGTATATAGCTTTGTAAAATAGAAATGTAAAGGATTAGGATTAAAGGATATGTGGTTGATATGAGCATATCATGTTGAAGGATGGTTAGAAAACAGGTTATACTTAAGTGGAGACTCACATAGAACCAAAGCTGGGTTTCAGAAAGAGACTAGAGAGAAGGAAGGAAGGGAAAGATATGAACACTTAACACCTATTTTTTGGTGGATATTTTACTTGAATTATGCCACTTAATACCTCAAGATATAATCCTGTAGTTTCATGTTGTGGTCACAGTTTTGTAATCAAGGATAGAATCTTGCAGAAAGCCACCAAACAAAGAAGAAGGACGGGTTCAGATGTAAATAATCAAGTCTTTGTGCTGTCAAAGTTTCTGCTATTTCACTTGTACCATACGAAGACTGATGGGCAAAACAAGGATAGTACTGCTGTTTATACAAATTGAACATACTTAAATATAACATTTTTTTTTCTTCTTCCCAAATCAATTTATTCCAACTTATTTTTAGGAATGGCTTCGTCATTCTTCCAATAACTCAGACCTAAAACATTGGAGTCATTTTTATTCTTAAAATTAGCTTTTATTTAATATATGATGTTTAAATGAAAAGTATAAGAAGAAATGGACAAATAATAGATTATACATAAAAACATTCTTAATTATCATTACTACAGTAAGCCTAAATTATTGGTGATCTCCATTGTGCTGTATATACTAATCATGTTCCAGTTTACCAGATCTAGTATCCAGTCACGGTTTCAGCGTAGTATGTAGAAGGAGTTAATTCAACTATCTGATCTTACTATATTTTGCTGTAATATGGTAGATTTTTAGCATGTATTTTTTCTCCATATTTTAGCATTTTATCATATATTGATTTCAATTATTTTTTTCTTCATGTTTGTTTCTCTTGAGTAAGATTATAAAAGGGCAAGAATTCTTTTGTATGTTTCCTCAGTATCTTCCCCACACTTTGCCCATCACCTGGTAGTCAAAGTATACCTACTGATTTACATTACCTTAAATGATCTGAAACATGTTGACATGTAAAACACTGTAGCCTTTTTTCTATTCCAGTGGCTATATATAGATACCAACCATCACTTACTCCTAAACCATTCATGGGAGTAATTCAATAATATTTGCAAAATCGTTAACAAAACTTTTTAGTGGACAATGAAGAGCTCTTCAAAAAATATTAAAGTACCATCATTTCTGTGAACTCCATCGCTGGGTCTTGTCTTACAAGTACCACTCTCTGATCAAGAAACTCTTTACAGTAATGTCTGTATTCTAGCAGTTCCGTCAGACTTTATTAGGGGTGAAATTTAAGATAATTCTGCTTCCAAGTATGAGGACCTAGACCCCACTGGAATCTACTCTCTTCAAAGGAAAATATCTATAAATCTTGGACATAATACAACAACTGACTGAAAGTAGTAGAGGGTGAAGAGAAGCAGAAAGTCTGGTGACAGGTGCCTGCTGACCCAGGGGAAGGAAAATAGGGAGCTATAGAAATAGGTTCAAGTGTTTTAGCCTGGGGCCAACTGTTGTACCTCTGGACGCATGAGGCATGGGGGAAAGCTCAGTCTTTCTAGTGGGGGACACAGAAAAGTGAAGCAATTTGGCTTTGGGAGCCACAATCTTTAGAGGCTGGCCTGGGTCCTCATGCTGATGTGATAGTTCTTGAAGTTTAGTCAGAACATGGAGTTGTCAGCAAGAAGACTAGAGGAACAAATGGCTAATGGCGAAAAGTAGTCAACCAGCCCATCTATGCCCCTTGTAAAGGACTTCGTCCCAGCCCACCAGTGATTCTGCTTAAATCTCAGTAACAAGGACTGTGTAATATGGCCACCCCTGGCTGTGAAATGTAGTTTTGTCTATCTAGGCACTCCACTACTCCCAAAGATATCAGGGTTCTGTTAGCAAGAAGGGAGAGACTAGGCACCCAGCAGGATTTACCGTAGTTACAGATGCTTTATATATGCTTATCCTCTTCTGGAACCAGCTGTTACATCTGCTGAGATGCTCAAGCAGGGATGAACTTTATACACCAGCAAGACTTTTTCTTAACGTATATGTAAGTCTAAAGATATGTGCCAAGTCCTCAGAGGCCATTCCCAAGGGAAACAGGTGAGACAGCTTAGGGAAATATGGATTTGGCAATTTCTTTTTCCTTCCTTTTTTTTTTTTTCCTTTTTAGGATCGCACTCACAGCAGAAGTCCCCAGGCCAGAGGTCAAATCGGAGCTGTAACTGCCAGCCTACACTACAGCCACAGCAACGCAGGATCCGAGCCATGTCTGCAAACTACACTACAGCTCACAGCAACCAGATCCTTAACCCCCTGAGCAAGGCCAGGGATCAAACCTACGTCCTCATGGATAGTAGTCAGATTCGTTAACCACTGAGCCACGACAGGAACTCTTGATTTCTGTTTTCTTAATGGCTAATGAGGTCTTAAAATGACTTCCCTTCCTCAGCCCTGTGCTCCTTACTTGTGCTGCGATGTGACAGCATCACTCGTCCAATAGAGCACCTAAGAGGGGATGAGATGGGACCCACGAATATTTGCTTTTAATAAGCACCCCCCTCAAGAAATCGTATTATCAAAGTATTGATAATCTACTAAAATGTTTAGATATGCAAAAATAGATCCTCTGAACTTAAAATCTTTGGCAGTTTCTCAAATTTGCATTTTACTTCAACAGAAGCCTTAATTATTGCTTGAATAGATGTTTCCCAACTTTCTGTTGCCATAGCATGCATAGAAAATAAAACTGTAATTTTCTATATTAATATTTGTTTAATATTCTATTGTAAAAAATTTATTATCAAAAACTTGAAGAAGGTTATACAGAGTAGACAGATTAGCATAATGAATGCTCATATACCTGTCACCAAACTTTAATATATCTGACCTTTTTCATCTATGCTCTCAATCACCCATCCTCTGACTCCCAGCACCTGGATTGTTTGGAAGCAAACATTTGGATTCTCCATTGAACAAACAATCTTTCATTAAAAGAATATGAGACAGTGGAACATAATTGAATGCTAATTTGATATTAAGGAAATATTGCTGATGTTTTTAGATGTGTAATGGTATTTTGGTATACTTTTTAAGACTCCTTATCTGTTAGACATTTTGAAATATTTATGGCTGAAAAAATACAATCTCAGAGATTGACTGAACATCTTTATTTAAAGTCCTTCCTGTCACAAATCATTTGAATAAACAATTCACTGAATCCAATGTCTTAATTTTCTCACAAACAAGTAGATGCTCTTCCAAATGGCCTTTTCAATTTCTAGTCATTGAAGCCTAGTCAGGGGCACAGGAAACCCCCCCCACCTCTAAATCAAAAGTTTCAAGGGGAAACCCACAAGGGAAACGAAGTTTGAAGTTCCTTTTATTCTTCCTCTCCTAAGCATGGCCTTTTCTCATGTAGGCAGAAACACATCTTCATAAAGATATAGACTGAACTTCTTGGCCTCAAAAAACAAGATTTTAATGATGTAGCATTCTGTGTTTTCCTAATTTTTTGTTTTCATGATATTTAGCAATCATTACTACTGGGATATCTTTTGTCCTTTATTTTTTCTTTTACCGTTCTCTCTCTTTCTCTCCCCTACCCTTACTGTCATCACTCCAGCCCTCACTCCCATATGCATGTGTTTTCTGTAATCAATTCATTTGTAGCAGAGAGAAAATAATATTTACTAAACACCTTGTGCCAGACACTGTGATTGTGTAGACAGATGCTCATTTAATCTCCAGAGCAGCCATGCATTCCTCATAATCCTATTGTATAAAAAGTATATCTTAGGTTCAGAGAGGCCACAAATGCCCCAAGGTCAGCAGTTAAGACTCTGGCTTCTCTGACGTTAACTCTATGTACTTCTTATGTTACCAGGTTTTACTATTAATACTTTTTAACATTCATAATTATTCCTTGGCGAGGGCACTCTTTAATTTACGTAGTTACAATATGTTTTATAGCCCAGGTCCAATTACATTTTATCCAGATTCGGAATTCATTTCCTAAATTATGTCAGATCATTGAAAGTCTTTCTGACTCAATTTTGCATTGTCTTTACATGTACAAATGATACGGCTAGTTAATCAAGAATTATCTATTTCTAAAGATCAGAAGTAATACTGAAGAGCACAGTTTTAAGAAAAGTTTCCTGTTGAATTGATGGAACAGTGAGTAGGGAAAATATACTGTAAGAGTACAGACACAGAATTTTTTACAGATTTTACAAAGAAAGTCATGTCCTGGCCTTTTCAGTGGGGCTATAAATTTAGTAATATTTCAGTGGCAATAATAGCATATTAAATATGACTCTTCATTCCTGAAATTTTAGGTTTTCTTAATGGTAGTTGCCATTACTGGGAGCAACCAACCTTGAGAGTGTATTTAACTTAGATTTTGAAGTAATGCTTGATAAAATTTCAATTTCTGTGACCCAGAAATATCGACGTCCTAATTTTCTGAGTTAAAAACTTTCTTTTTGTGTTTTTGTCCTTGCTTAAATGGGCAAATGCTGGTTAAATGTCTTAGAGAATACAGTGTTTTCAGAAAATGACAAGAAGTATTGATTTACCTTATTCTTCTCCCCTCAAGCAGAACTGCCATAAAATATGTTCAATTTCTTCTCATTTCTATCTGCAGATTACAGTGACTTGTGGTGCAGATGACGAGTGTGGATATGATGGGAGGATATTGACAGTTCCTAGGATTTGACTTTAAAGCTTTAGCACTAAAAAGCACATTGACAAAATCCAACGATAACTCTATTCATTTAATTATTGTAGTGCTAAATTTTATTTTTTACTTATAAAAATGAATGCAGGCCTGACAAAGAAAAGACAGATAAGGACCATTCCTTTTGGAGTGAAATTTCATGTTTAACGTGAAATCTGCTTTGGAACTATTTTTGAAAACTTAAACTATTCCACATATACTATATCATTAAATTTCAAAAATTATATCATAAATGAAATTAATTCAAATTTGGTAAAAAAAAATTCTATTCCCAGATACTGATTTTTTTAAAGGATAAAAGGTTAAAATTTAACTTAATTTGACTTGTATGTAATTTTCAATTATGTTAACTGTTCCTAGATTAGTCACAGGTAAATGAATTCTTCTAGGACTATAATTTCTCTTGAGGAGTGATACAGTTTAATTCTGAGTAACTCTTGAGTTTTTAGGCTTAGAAGTGCCCATTTGCTCATTTGCTTCCAGGAGCACCAGTGCTAATGGACAGGTTTCCAAAGGGCTGCAGTAAAAGACATGCATCACGTATGCTTATTATTTATATTTAGTTTCACTTCTGGAGGCCTCTTGTTCTGCCAGTTGCCATGATTATCACCCTTATCTCTAGCGTGGAGAATAAGAGAAGCAATTACGATTAAGCTGCTGATTGCAGCTGTTGACCAAAATGCCTACCAGAACTCCATATTTCCTCTTCTATATCTTAAAACACCAAGTTGCTCCAGTATTTATCCATGGAACTGCACAAGGTCGATAGGCAATTTTTTTTTTTTTAGTGTATTCAGTAATTTTCATGTTCACATTAACAATTCATGTGCAGATTGAATTAGCTGACTTACTTCTGATATTTACCTCCTGTTTGAATGATTCTTTCAGTCACTGTGCACCTCCTCAAACAGCTCTTTAAAAAAGGCTGCCATTAAGCTTTAGTTAAGCATTTACAGTTCTGGGATCTGACTTGGTGAATTTGAATATTTTGAATGATCTCTGTGTCAGTAACCAAAGTTTCTTAGAAGCTTAAAAAACTAGCTATTGGCATCTCATATTTTGATGATAGAGGAATAAAGTTTAATGAATGGAGATTCTCCTTTTCCAGGTTGGGTGCCTTTCATACGTTTGGGAAAGGGCTGTCACAGATGTTGACTGGCTCCATTGCTGTTCCCACCCCTCACATTTGTTGTGGACAGTTCTTGGTACAGCTGCTTACTGTCACCCCAAAACCTTGTTAAGAGAAAAATCTGAAGATAAACTCTTATTATCCTTCATTGCCCAAAGCAGGACTGGCAACATGCTTCTTTGATCCTACACCTTCATGGTGAATATTTGGGTAGCCCAACTTGTCATCTCTACTGAAGATGCAGCATTAGTGACAGATTTTGTAAGATGATCAGTGTGGCCAGGTGGGTCAAAAAGAGAGGCGAGATGGCTGCTCCAGGCAGGAACCTACGGGGCACGTACATCTTACAGGGCTGAATTTATGGGGCACATTAATCTCTCACCTGGACAATAGCATGTCATCAGCAATAAGCTGAAAATAATCTGGTTTGCAGTTTGTCAGTCACATTCATTCATTTTATGCTGATTTCTGTAATTGGTTTATATTTCAGATGTTGCTTTTTTTCTTTCTGACAAATTATATGGGCTTATTCTTCCTGTGAATTTATTTCTACTGAGACTTGAGGCTGATTAAACGTAAGAGGTTCAATGGATATTAGGTTTTTGAAGAGAGAGTGGTCGTGACCAAGGACTTGGACAGTAAGGCTGATGAATACTAGAGATACTTGTGGGAAAATAGAATAATCTACGTCCTGGATCCCCAAGACCACCCTCGGGCTCAGCTTTCTAGAGGTGCTCAGCAGAACTCAGAAAAGCTGTTATTCTCACAGTTATGGTTTACTGCAGGGAAGGATACGGGTTAAAATAAGCAAAGATAGAAGAAATATAGGCATACCTCAGAGATATTGTGGATTCAATTCCAGACCACCTGCAATAAAGAAAGTATCACAATAAAGCAATTCACACATTTTTTCTGTTCTCAGTTCGTATAAAAATTATGTTTATTCTACTGTATAGTCTATTGTGTGTACAATTGCATTATGTCTAAAAATGTGTATTTATTAGTTACTAAAAAATGCTATCACCTGACAACATAGGGTTGCCACAAACCTTTAGTTCATAAAAACCACAGTATCTGCAAAGCACAATAAAACTAGGTGTGTCTGTATAGAGCAGAGCCCGGGTGAGACCAGGTGCTAGTCATCTTCTCCCAGTGCAGTTGTAGGGACTGGTTCTTAATTCTCCAGCAATGAAGCGAGACGACATTCATGGATTATTATCAGCCAGAGAAGCTCACTGAGCCTTAGTTTCCAGGGATTTTGGTGTGGTTTGTGTCGTAGCATGGAGCACCAGTATGGATGACCTTAGTTATTCCACCTTTAGCTTCTCTAGAGGTCAAACTGGCCCAGGCACTAGCTGAACCAAAGCAGGTGTTCATCATAAATCACACTGTCAGCGTCAACTATATGGTATGGCCCAAGGCTCTAGATATAAAAGATGCTTGGATATTCCAAAGGTTAGATGTTCTGCCTTAGGAGCCAGTCAGAGGCCAGTCCTTTCTTTAGAATATGCTGAGATTGAACACACCGGGCCTATTGAGTGACACAGCATAGCACAAGTCTGTGCTAATTAGTTCACAGAGTAGTGAACATCAGTTTGACTGCCTGGATCAAGGTCTTCGAAACAAATAGCTGTGATCACATAATGGGTGGAAACCTGGCAATAGATGAGCCCTGGGGATGCACAAGCATATGGCCAATGGATTACACTATAGTTGGAGTCAAGGTCTCAGGACCAATATAGTTTGTCAACTTGGGCTGAAGTTCTGGTACTAAGAAACTGATAACAATAAAATCTTTGTAACTAGACACTCATTTCCTAAGCTGACACCTGGATCTTTCTGAGTTCTCTGCCTGAAGCCAGAATTAGGGTAGGGCAGAGCAAGGAGCTGTAGCAATGTTGCAGTGGAAGATAAAGTAAGGAGCTATAGCAAACATCATTGTTTGGTAACTTTTGTTATCTCAGAAATGATGAGCAAACATACTTCACTGACACTGGTGCCTTTGAGGGAGACTCTCAAAATTTCTCAATAATTGTTTATATTAACATTAGCTATTTTTAAATCTCTGGACCTCAGTTTTCTCTTTGTAAAATGAGGAGGAGTGACTATGTCATTTCTAAGGTTTCTTCTTTTTCTGTTATTTTGTGATTTTGCAAAGAAGTGCCCAAGAAAAACCGCTTACATCAATATGTTTCTTACCTTTTTCAGGGTATTATATTGTTCTCTTCAATTTTCCTTTACCTTTTCCATCTTGGCCTGGCTGCTCTGTTTTGCTAAGAAATAAGCATTTCTTATGGAAATAGAATCCTGCTGTACTGTACAATCAAGTGGGGCGAGGACATGGCTAAGGAATTCCCCAGATTAACTGCAGCTGTGACCTCAGGCCGAGCCCTACAGCTTGGCTGTGGGGTC
>PVHT020000100.1:1372957-1386448 GCA_004024745.2 Catagonus wagneri | reverse complement strand
CTCATGCAAGGTTCTCGGCATGCAAAACACAAGAGGGACGGAGCGGTGGGGGCGGGGACTGCCGGGGAGGGGGATCCAGGAAGGGCACGGGGGCTGGCACTGCCCCCCCTCGGCGGGACAGAGGATCCCGGCAGAGAGAAGAGAGAGGGCGGGCGCCGGGAGGCCAGGCCAGGGCCAGCCCACCAGGCCAGGCCCCCCAGCGCGTGGGGTGGGGGCGAGGGGACGGAGGGGGGCACACGGCACACAGATAGGGTGGGGGCGGGGCGGGACAACTGAACTCAAAACTGAACCGAAGAAAGGGAGGAAAAACAGAAATAAAAAACAAAATCCACAAATGTCATTAGATACCAAAATCAAAAACAATGTCTGAACTCCTGGGGAACTGACATTCTTCTGTTAACATTTTTTCTTTGTTTTCCGGCCCTGCAGAGACCTGTGGAGCTGTCAGTAGCACCCGACTGTCTTTCTGTTTCTCTCTTTTCTTTTTCTTTTTCTTTTCTTTTTTTTTTTTAAGTTCTGATTTTTTAAGTCCCTCTTGGTTAACGTCCACTTACCAATAAAGTGGCACTTCCTCCTTTAGTAGGTAAGATGTGTAAGAGAAGGGAAAAGTGTGGTAGCGTGAGTTCATCATTAGATTCACAAAAACGCAAGAGAGATAGAGAGAGAGAGAGAGAGAAACGCAACCACCCCATTCTAGGCCTGGAAGAGGCCACACCGCCTCTGGAGGAAGGATTGGCAGCGCCCGGCTCCTCGGGCCTGAGCAGGCACCGCTTGGGTGACCGCTGGATAAAGATGTCAAATGTTTTTCCAAAAGTGGAGTCAGGACACAAGGAGTGGGATACGGAAAACCAGAAAGGGCACCTGGTACCATCAAAAGGGCCCTGGCTGGGAACCAGGAGTCTGAGAGCCTGACACTATCTCATGGGTGACCCTGGCCAAGTCACTTCCCCATTCTGGGCCTCAGTTTCCCCATCCACAAAATGAGAGCAAATACTCCAGGATTCTCTGCGCAGCCCCTGACAACCCACCCCCACCCCCCACCCCCCCTCAGAACTGACCCATCCCCCTGTTCCTGGGCTTCCATTCAGTAGCAACTGTCTGCCTGTAAGTCTGTCCCCCACCCCTCCCCACTCGCAATCACCAGGGCCACGTTGACATTGAGCACTTCCAGTTTGGTGTTGGAGTCAGCTCCATAACCTGTTTTTATCACAGAACTTGGCATCTAGTAGGGCCTCAATGCAGTTAGCAGAGGAAGGAAGAAGTGCCCTTACAAGGGCCAGGGCCAAACCAGGGAGTCCTAGAAAAGGGGCAGGGTCAGGACCAAGTTCTTTTGGCAGGCTCTTTGGGGGAGAGAGCAAAGCCAGCTGCCACACCTCAGGACACCTTGCTGCCAGGGGCTGGAAGGAGCGTGGCTTCCTTGGCATGGCCCTGGGTGCTTCCTGCAGTGGGAGGGGTGATGTCAGGATCTCCCTATTCAAGCCTGGATCCAAAAAGTCAGCCCCACTGGGGGCAGGGCACAGCGAACTTATGACTGGTGGCTGCAGCAGCCAATGAACACCAGCCAGAGCAGTGAGAGCTGCTGCCCTGAGCCAAATGGGCCATGAAGACCTGGGAGAGCCTTCTGTTTGGGGCAGAGGCTGGCACAGCCAGGCAGAGAGGATAACACTGGGTACCAAGGTGCCCCTTTGAGTTACTCAGACCTTTCTGGTCACCAGCTCACTTCTGCCAGGAGAGATGGAGGCTGGGCTGTTCAGTCATGGTCCCTCTGAAATGGCAATCCATTCTCACTGGGGGACCCTTGGCTCCCCTAATTACCCCAGCAGGTGGTCAGTGCCTCGCAGCTCCCAAGCCTCCAGAACTAGGTTCTGTCATCCAGCATCCTTTTTCCTACGGAGGAGGCAAATGAGAAAGAAGTCTCCAGGCTCCTCAGCCTTCTAGTGTTTTTCCTGGTCCCCCGGCTTGTCAAAGAGTGTAAAGCGAACAGGTACCAGGTGGGGAAAGCGCTAGTGACCCATCCCTAAGGAGATGCTGGACCTTGCCTTTGAGAAGCCTTTGCCTTCTACTTTGGTCGGGGGGCAGCAAGGCAAGTGGGTAGAATACTAAATTCAGGAATCAGGACTTGGATGTGAATCCTGGCTCCAGCTTAGAATCCAGATCTGAGTTAAAACTAGTTCTGAATCTAGGGAAGAGACCAGCAGTAGAGGAAGAAGACTGAGGGTCGTGATGGGCCTTCCCGCAGGCACTGCGGGGCCCTCTCTACTTCCCGCGGTGCGGCTGGGAGTGGGCCGAGGGTGTTAGAAAACACCCCCTTCGTGTTGCTGCGCCCCAACCGCTGAGATCCAAGCCCCTGCGCCGTTCGTTCCCCCTGGGCTGACCTGGATGCTTCCTGCCAGGCATGTCTTGAAGTCCAAGTTCTTCCCCACTTCCCTCTCATCTCCTTCAAGCCAGATGGCTGCTAGAGCCCAAATTGATGGCAACTGGCAAAGTGGAACGCCCTGGACCAGCTCTGATATGAGTTTGCTGTGGGACCTTAAGGAAGTCGCCAGCTCTGAGACCTTTGGTAAAAACGGGGGACAACTGGGTCTTTGTACAGGGATTGAGAGGTTCTGTTCAGAGGACAAGTGACTCATGGTCCACTTACAGATGAACAGGGTCAGAGCAGGGCAGGAAGGCCTGGGGCTCCATGGGGAAATCTCCCACGAGCCGGGATGGAAGGGGATGCGCGGGAGGCTGTGCTGGGTAGGGTGGCAGGTTCCACCTCCCTGAGGAGACTTCTAGGGCCAGTCTCACCCTTATCCACCCATCCCTCTGTGAGTCCTAGAGAAATGGTCATCATGACCCTGCCAGAGGGTGAGCCGCATCCTTGGCTTGGGTCTCGTTCTTCCCAGGAATTTAAGGAGATCCCAGTCTAGACAGCATGGGACGTCATAGAGAGACAGGACCATGGTGGCCCCGCCTGCCTCTGCCCCTCCTGCACCCCACCCAGCCTGGCTGATGCCTGATGCCAGCCCCTCTACCCGTCGCCAGCCCCTCTACCCTAGCTCGAGGCCACCACCTCCAGGAAGCCTCTCCTGATCCTCACTCTGAGTCGAATAGGCTCCTCTATGATCACACAGACCTATTCCTTCCTGTTCCTTCCTGGGGACCTTGCCAGGGCCGGGGCTGCTGTGACTGGCAGTAGCTTGCTCCCGATCCACGGTTCAGCTCTTACCCTTCTCACGGTTCTGAGAGACCTCCAGCCTGGCGAGTGCGGGCTGTGAACCCAGGTCTGCCTGTCTCCCCACGGGCATGGACACCCAGCTGGGGCCCGGAGGGGCGCCGGCACGTGCTCACCTCGTGGGGGCATGAATGAGTGAGGGGGGCAGTGAAGAAGGACTTTGCCTGACTCCCAGCCCTGCTCCCAGGAGCCCTTCTCCTTCTTGGTACCACCTGTTACCTTTTCTTTTGCTCATGTAAAATATTTTTGAGGGGAAAGACAACAAAATTAGCAAGGGCCAGTGCGCTTGCCCGAACCTGGTATCTTTAAGGGCAAGAACAAGTAAGCATCTGGAACAACCACCCCTCTAACTCAGCATTAAAAACCCCATTTCGGGGAACCTGGTCACTTCAGGTACTTGGTCTGCCTTGAAGGTGGGGCCTCTCCTCCCCCCATCAGGCCGGGACAGAGCCTCCTCCATCAGCCCGGCCGCCCTCCCACACCCCCAGGGCTGAGGGGTGCCTGGTGCGGGCACCCCAGGACCTGCCCTGCGGCCAGCATGGGGGGAGGGGGGGTGAGTAGCTGGGCTTCCTCTTCCCAAAGCTGAGGATAGAGGCTCACTGCGGCCTCCTGAGGGATCGCGCTTGTGCAGCGGCTCCCGGGCAGGGCAGGGAACAGTCTAAAGGGCAGGGATGGGGAGCAGGGGGTCCCAGGTGACCTGCTCCTGAGTGGACCCTCAGGGTGGCTGGAAGAGCACTGGGCGGGGAGTCCCAAGTCCCAAGTTCAACATCCTAGGGGACCCTGACCCCTACTGACGTCCCTTCTGGATCATCTGTCTGCCCTAAGTGGCCACATGAAGCTCAGGTTTGGAAGATGGAGGGATGTTGGGGGACCGAGGGAGCCCCTGTCTGGGTTGGGTTGTGGTCCAGGCAGGGGGTGGGTGAGGCGAATGTCCCCTCTGTCTCTCAAACTGCCCTACAGAGACTTTGCTAAGTAGACCACCTAGTCCAGCACCTGTTCCTGGCCAGCGCACATTGCCCCTGAAGTTTGACTACCATTGTGCCCAAAAGATGGAGCTGTGAGGTTGGGCCTGGTGCCAGGGGCTGCCCCAGAGTCTGGAGCTCCCACCAAAAAGTTCCACCTGCCATCAGGGCCGGACCGTGGGAGCCCAGCAGGCCCTGGAGGGTGGCACGGGGCTCTTTCCTCAGGCCTGACCTCAGCCAGAACTTATCCCAGAATCAGGAGGCAGAGAGGACCAGGGCAGACCCCTCCATCACCGCTTATCGCCCAGGGCAGGGGTGAAGGCTGAGGGGCTTAGCAGCTACTCCCGAGAACAGAAGTCAGATCGGCTCCACCGCAGCATAGGAAGGGGACACGGACTTGGAATGCTGAACCACACAGAAAGGCATTCGGACGACAAAATGAGAAAGAGGGGAAGGCTTGGGGAGGGGGGGATGGTGAGGAAGAAGGAGGAGCCGGGAAAGGAGGGAAGAATGAACCAGAAAAGTTGTGTGGGGGGGGTGTCAAGAAAACTAAACGACAAACCAGGAAACACAGCTTTGTAGCTCATTTGGAGAAGATGCAAGTTACAAATGAGTATTCACTAAAAGAAAGAAAGAAAAGGGAGGGGGGGAGAAAAACCAACCAGAGCGAGATTGAGAGCTTGAGAGAGAAAGAAAACCACATTCAAACCAAGCAGAGTGGCGGGGCTTATCTGGAGATGGGAGCTGGCGCACAGCGGGGCCGGGTACCTACCTTCTCAGTGATCAGGGACAGGAATGCAATAATAAAAAAGAAAAGAAGGTCTCCGCACTGGGAACGCAGAATCGGGGAAGACAGTGACTCTAAGCTGTGCTCCCCCATGTCGGCACAGGGCAGCGGGCTCTCGGTCTAGCCCCAGGGATGGGAGGGGCTCCCCTGCCCAGCCATTTCTGTTGGCGTTTTTTTTTTTTTTTTAAACCCACAGGCTCTAAAAACCAACCTTTCCTGAACTCGTTAAACAACAGAAAACCTTGACCTCCAGAGGGCATGCAGGAAGCAGCTGATGGCAGCAGAACCACAGGGTGGATGAAGGGCAGGCTGGCAGCATGGGGAGAGAGGCCCACGTCAGGGGAGAGAGATGGAGAGACAAACAGACACAGTGAGAAAGACAGACAGACACAGAGAGGAACGGAGAGAGGAAGACGGGGAAAGGTGGACCCAGACAGAGAGAGGAAAGCTGTTTAAACAAGGCCAGTCAGAGTGGACAGATGGGTGAAAGGGGATCTCGCATTTAAAAGGGAAGGCAACCACAGGTCAGTTCCGAGGACTGACCCAGCCTCAACTCCCTTGGCTCCTGGCTGCAGCATCATTTTAGCAAAATGCATCCCCCTGTCTTCTGGCTTCATCCTGGAAGAAATGCCAAGATGCCCTTTCCCGTCCTGACTGTCCCCTCTGGCTGTGGTCACACTTTCCTGGGCTGGGGTGAGCCAGGTCAGGGAGAGCCACGGGAACCTTTTCTTGGGGTCACCTTGGGCTGCCCATTAGGTGATCTGAGTCAGAGGCAGAGGCCAGAGAGAGCCCGGGGACCTTGCTCACGAACCTTCTCTGCCACCATCACCAAAAAGTGAGGCTTCCTTTGACACTTCGGACGCTAGGGGCAGTGGCCCTACTTCTAAGGCTGCAAAGCCTGCAAGCCTGCAAGCCCCAGTCCAAGCCAGTGGACTGGGGAGGGCAAAGCTAGCACCATCTGCGTTCTGGGGGGAAGAGGGAGGCGGGTGAGGGCACCGGGTGAGACTTGTCCTGCGAGGTCATCTGACTCTTCCGTCCCAGACGGTGTGACCCTGAGCCACTGCCTTCCTTCTCTGCCGCACTACTTATTTCTCCCTGTGTGGGGGGAGCTGTGAGGGCAGAGAGCTGCCAGGGTCTCCGAAGCAACAAGAGTGTAGAATTGTAGTGCGGCGCCCACCCACACCCTGGTCTTGGTGTGGGCGTGCCCCTGTGTCAGAGTTGGGAGGACTGCAAGCATGCCACTGACATGCAGCAGGGTCCCCAGGGGGGTCGTAGGAGCTGAGATGACTAGCAGCCACCTCCCAAATCCTCCTCCACCAGTTGGAGTGTGTCTCCTTTCCTTTTCTTTCTTTCACTTTCTTTTCTTTTTTTCTTTTTAGGGCCGCACCCGTGGCATACAGAAGTTCCTAGGCTAGGGGTCTACGCTACAGCCACAGCAACACAGGATCCGAGCTGCACTGGTGATCTATGCTGCCGCTTGCAACAATGCTGTATCCTTAACCCACTGAGCAAGGCCAAGGACTGAACCCGCATCCTCATGGACATTATGTCGGTTCTTAACCTGCTGAGCTGCAGCGGGACCTCCCGAGTGTGTTTTTCTTTTGCCAGCCCTCCCGGATTTTGGCTCTGGCTGGGGGTCTTGAGGTTAGAGGGCTGCTGTCTCCTTTTGGTTCTACCTCTGAAAAGCTGTGTGACCTTGAGGTGGTCACTTGACCTCTCTGAGCCCCAGAGAGCAGTAAGCAGCAGAACCCAGAAATCCCTTTGGGGGCCTATCCCTGGACTAGGATGGGACAACTAAGATGTGTTGGGAGCTGGCCTGTTTCAAGACCAGGATGGATTTTTTTCCTCCTGCCTGGGAGTACCTGGCTTTGAAGCCCTCATCTGAGTTAAATTTTATCAGATGTCTTTAGCTCCCTCCTCTGGGGCCTAAGGATCTGACGCCTGGCAGGAGGGGGCTGAGCAGCTTGGCAAGTCTTGCTCAGCTGTCTTGTTCTAGACACAGGGAGCTCGCTGCTCTGGGAAGCAACCCAGGTGACCTGGGACAGGTCTCTCCCCTTGCCTGGGTGTCCCAGCTTCTCTCCAAGGTTCCGTCATAGGCTGAGACATGGAACCACCACCTCCACCGCTTCTGTTCATTTAAAAGCTGAAGCAGTTTCGCTCATGCCCCCGGGGTTGAGGAGGGGGCTGGCTGCCACCACAGACTTGGCAGAAGCTGTTGGTGTGGGAGTCTTCTTTTTTTTTTAAATGGTTATCTTCCCTTTTAAATTCTGATTACAAAGGAAAAAAAAATAGGGATATGTACATGACTAATGTTCATTTGAGATTCAAAAACCATCTCTGCATTAGGAGTTCCCACAGTAACACGCACAAAAGCAAAATTCTAGAACAACATAGAAAAAAATCCAGAGATACTTTGCATTTCTGTACATTACAGAAAAAAAAAAGGAAAAACAAAAACAAAATAACAGGAAAAGTTACATAAACCTCCCCGCCCTCTTCCCTTGGCAGCTAAACAAGAAATCACAGTGTTACCACGTTTCAAATGGGAGGCTAAAAAAAACAAACAAAACATAGACGGGGTTAAAAACGGTGAGCTTTTTCTTTTCCCATTTGTTTCTCTCTCTCTTTTTTTTAAAAAGATAGCTGTCCAAGAATACCGCCCCCCGCAAGTACTTTTTCCCAAAGACATTTTCGGTTAAAGGCCAAGCCTGCGACCCCAGCCGCCATCTGCCCTCCCTGGAGTGAGAGCTAGTCTGGTTTCACTCCTCAGAAAGGCTCTGCAGGCAAAGAGGGACTGGGTGTGGGTGACAGGCCTGAGGTGTTCTCAAGCCCCAGACCCCTTGGGGCCCAGAGGCGGGAGAGGCTGGGGGCGCACGCTTTGTGAGGCGTCATCAAGTGCTGTTTCCTAGAAAACTCCCAGGGCGATGCCAAATTTCATCCCGCTTTGGGGAAGGAGACAAGATTGGGGTGCTGCCGAGGCTTCTTCCCCGAGGCCGGAAGCTAGGCCACCCTCCCTGGCTGCCCTCTGGGGTCTGCTTAGCTGCGGTGGGCATTTTGTCTGCACAGGCCCCGGGCCCTTGGGGTGTAGCTTAGGCCTGCAGGGGGGAGGAAGGCCTGGACTGAGGGACCCTGCGTTCCTGCGCTTCTCAGGGGACGGAAGTGTGAAGTGCAGCTGTGCTCTTCCAGCTGTGCCCGTGTGATTGGGGGTGGGGCTCTCTCTTCTAGGTTTGCCCAGGCTGGGCATCACCTCCGTGGCCTGTGGCGCTAGTCCTTGTCCTGGTCACTCTCAGCTACCTCTGTGAGCCCTTCTCCCACTCCCAAGAAAGATCCAGGGACAGGACAGTGATCTCCCCTGTGTGGCCCACAGAGGCCACTCGGAGCTCAGAAGCCTGGCACCGTGTCCAGGTGGGGCAGTCTCAAGAAAGGTAGTGCCCTTAAGCAAAAATTGCTCTTGAGACTCAGAGCTTTCTGTCAACTGCCCTTGGCTTTCCTCACTGAGGCCGTGGGAGTAAGGGTGTTTGAGAAAAGAAAGGGAGTGAAAGGAAACAGTCAAAAATCAAAATGAAACTGACCAACACGTACATGTTTGCTGCTGAGACCTGAGGTCTGGGGAGGGGCAGCACCCCCCCCCCCACTCCCTGCTGAGGCCCCTGGGGCAGCCTGCAGGTCTAGAGGGGGGAACTGCAGGCTTGCCCACCCCACGTCCCCTGTGCCCATCCGGGGTCGCTGCCAGCACTGCAGCCTCCTCTCTCTCGGGGGCTCGACCCTGGACTCTTAAGACTGACAGACAAAAGGACACGTGGGCCTCCCCTGGGGCCTGGGAGAGCCTCCCGCCCCGGCCCAGCCTGACCAGCTGGGAAAGGTGGAGAAGCCTTGGCCAGGCCAGCTCCTACCATCACCACACCTGCCTGTGGGTCTCTAGGAGTCTGTGAGCTCCTGGAGGATGGGTGGGGACTGCTTTTTGAGGTGGTGGTGGACGTGGCGTCTCCGAGGGAGCAGTGAGTGTGCTGGGAGGTACCTCGGGAAGCATGGGCTGTGGGATGCGGAGCCTGCAGGTTTGTGACACCTGTCGAGGCGTGGGCAGTGGCTGGGAAGGGACAGTCTCTCCTTGCAGCAGGGACTTTTGAAATGCACCTCTGTGGCCACAAGAGGATTGAGATGGGGGGGGTCTGAGGGAGAGGGTCTGTGAGGGGGTCGAGGGAGGGAGGGCTTTCCAGAGAGGGAAAGGACTTGGCGGGGAGAGGGAGGCTCAGGGCCCGGGGGAAGCTCAGACTCTTGAATTCTGTACTGATGGCGACCCTACCAAGACCCATGTACCCTCCCAGGCCAACGTGCCCCGGGTGGGGGTGGGGGCAGGAAACCGCCGCTCCTCCCAGCTCTTTACCCAGCTGGCTGAGTGCCCCAGTGCTCAGCTTTCTCTGGCCTTTAGTTTGCCAAGGTCAAGGGTGCAGGCATTCCTCACCCAGACTAGGGACAGGTGGGCGAAACAACCAAGCTTTCCCGACCGCTCAGGTGCACCGAACGCGTCCGGGACGCGGGAGCGGCCGGCCCCGCCCTCCCTGACCCCGCCCCGCGGCGACGCGGCCCCACCCCGCTCCTCCCAAACCTAACTCGACGCAGCCGGCGCGGCGCGGGAAGCCTCCGCAAAGCCAAGCGTACGTACATCGAGCGGGCTGTGCGCCGAGCCCGGGCGGCCCCCGTGCGCTCCGCTCCGCTGTCTGCTGCCGCCGTTCTGCTGGGGCGACCCCCATCCGCTGCCGCCGGACGGGGTAGGCGACCGGCTCCCGCTGGACCGCTGGCTGCCCGTCTTCCGCCCGCCGTCTCGGTGCTTAGGGCTCAGCCTACGGGGGTAGCGGGGAGCCGGCGTGGGACGCCCCCTTTGCAAGTGGCCGCTGCCGGACACGAAGAGCAGCGTCCCCTCGCCCTGCCCCGCCTCCTCTTACGGAGTCCCGTGCAGAGAGCAAGGCCCCGCTTTCCAATCCAGGGTCTGGGGCGCCCTTGGAAAAGGGCAGCTAGCTGCCCGGGTAAATTTCTACCCCCAAGGATCAATTGCTGTCTGTCCACCAGCCTTGCTCCCCAACCCTGGGGCGGGGGTGGGGGTTTAAACTGCAAGTCCCCTCCCTCCAGCCCAAAGCTGAGCTCAACCACACCTGAGCGCTCCAGCAGCCCTGGACCTACCTGCTGGGTGATCTGGAATCACTGTAGTGGGAGGACAGTGAGGGGCTGTGGGAGCTGCCGCTGCTATGGCGATGGGCCCTCCGGCCTGGGGACTCTGCGTGTAGCCTGGGAGAGAAATCAGGCCATACTTAAGTTCTGACCGGCCTGACCTTCTCCGAGGGAGCCCTGTGAAAAGCTTCTGCTGAGCCCCCCTCCCACCTCCACCCCCATAGTCTCCTACAGAAATAACACAGACCCTGTCCTTGCTGGGCATAGAGCTAGTCCCTGTGGATCATTTGTCAAAATTAGGAAAAGGTGTCCTTTTCTATAGACTGCCCTAGGCCCCCACGACCTCACCGGCCTCTCAGTGGGTGTCCTGCTGACTGGGGTGCAGCGGAGTCACAAGGACTGGACTTGACACTGGCTAGAAGGCCACAGGCCTGGGTTCCAGTTCCAGCTCTGCCACTGATTCACAGGGGCTCCTGGCTTCCTCTCTGGGTCTGAATTTTCCCATCTGGGGAGGGGGGCGACATGCGCTGTCTTCAAGGGCCGGATTCTGTGATTCCAGAGGTCAGTTTGCTGGGGTGGGGTAATGGGAGAGGGCTGCGCGGCTGGAGGGTGGGGGAGGTACTCACCTCTTCCTTTCTTTGTTCTTTTCCTTTCTTTTGCCCTTGGGGCTTCGAGATCTACAGAAAGCAGAGGCTGAGGTGATAGCACAGCCTGAGCACTAGTAGGCCAGAGGGAGGGCAGGGCCTTCGAGCCCTGGTGCTGGGCTGTGTCCAGGTGTGGGTCTGAGCTTTGTTCGTCTTTGTACCTGAGACTCCCTGGCCAGCATGGACCTGCCCACCCCACCCAGCCCCACTGCTTTGGTCCCTTTTACTCTACCAGGCCTTGTTCCCTCGTCCTCCTATAAGTCCTGGCCCGGGTCACCTCCTGCCTGGGTCCCAACTGGTGCTCCCTCTGGAGGTGCTCTAGGAGATGTGACCATGGCCCCAGAGGAAGGGGTGACTTGCCCCTTCCTTCTGGCATTGGTCTGGAGACAGACCCTTCCAATAAGCTGCCGTTGTGGAGTGGCCTCTCCACGCCTCATTTGTGTACCCTGTGCTCCAGGTTCCTTCGGATGGGGCTCTCTGGGGCAGAGTCCAGGCCCTTGCCTCCCTGTCCCCTCAGACTAGGGTCCAGCCCTGGGCCAGCTTCCCTTGGGCGCGGTCATCTTCTTGCCTCGGGGTCGCTCCTCTGAATCCCCATCTCAGCCAGCTCTCTGGGGCGAGCCCCACAGCCCAGCTCCTCTGCCTTTGACACATGGGCTGAGAAGCTTCTGATTTGGCTTCTCGGCTCTCACTCCACCCTTGGTCCCTACAGGTCTCTCATTCCCACCCTCCCTGATGCCACCAGATTCCTGCTCAGTCCCTGTAGTGATGCTAAGAAACACTGGAGTGTGTTTCTCATAGGAACAGAGTGGGTGCCGGGCAGGCCCAGGGGTCTAAAGGTCTGGCTTCTAGAACCATGCTGCCTGCTTTGGGCCTCAGTGTCCCCATCTGGAGCTGGTCTGGCCCTAGCTTACCTCTAGGTCCTTCCCAGGAGTGAAGGGAAGGGGACAGGGGATCTGTGCAAGTGGACAGTGACCGCTGGGGGGCAGCAGGGGCCCATGCTGGCCCAGAAGGACTGGCGGTGGCGGTGGCGGGGGTGGGGGGGTGCTGGGAGGGGGAGATGGGAAATTAGAGGGCCAGGATCAGGTGTTTGTTTAGGCTGCTGCCCCACTTTGCAGATTCTCACTGCAGGAAAGGACTCCGCCCCTCCTCAGGGGCTGCTGGGAGGGGGTCTGTTTCTGATGCCAACAGTGGTGGTGTGACTGCCCACATTTTCCTTCCCTCCGTGCTGGGTTTTCTACTACTTTCTTCACCCCTGCCTCTGCCTGGATTCCAGCCTTACACCTCCTCGTCCTTCCCCAATCCGTCCTGAACAAGTCACTGTCCTGCTCAGAGGTCCGTGCTGGCTCCCAGCCCCACCTGGGTGGAGGCCTCATAGCCTGGCAGACAGGCTTGCTGGGGGCTGGCACCTGCGCCCCAGAAACTCCACCTGCAGGCACAGTCTGCTCACCCCGTCTCCTACCCACTGAGACGATCCTTCTGCCTGGCATGCCCTTTCTCTGCAAATTTAGGGTCCTGATGCATCTGCTTCCCAACTGGCACCTCCACAGATGCACCCCTTGGAGACTGGACCAGTATACTGTGCTGTCTGGAAATTCTTGGGGCCCCCAAGGCAAGGCCGACTCGTGGGGCAGGCAAGGGTTGCGGTCCCCTGTCTGGCTCTGGGGAGGAGTCCCTGGATGGGAAGAGGGAGCAGGCCAGGACTCTCGCACCCCCTCCCATTGTGGCGTCCTGGGTCCCCGCAGGGGGACACTGGCCTCTGTCCACACCCTCCTGTCCCCCCTCCGTAGGGCGCCACTCACCTGTGCCGCCTCTTCCTCCGGGACCCCGAGTCAGACCTGTAGGGCCATAAAGGGGTTCCTGTGAGCCTGCCGGTGGTGGCCTGGAGACAGGATCTGCACGGTCTTGGTCGTGGGGCCCCAGAGAAGTGAGAGGGGGCCCCGGGGAGGAACGGTACCTGTCTCGGCGGTGTTTCTTCACACTCTTCTTCTTCTTGCGCAGGGGTGTTGAGCTCCCACAGCTGTGGACACAGTGAGGGGGGGTGCTCTAGCGAACTGGGCCCCAGGATGGAGGGGGTGGTGGAAACGGCCGGGAAAGCCTGGGTGCCCAGGGCATCAAAGCTGGAAAGGGGATCCCAAGGCATGAAGCCAGCTGCCATTGCACAGAGTGAACCAAGGCCCTGAGGGTCCACAAGGTCCCTAAGAGTAGCTGGTGGAGCGCCTGTGCTGTCCCCTTGTCACCTTTCCAGCCTCCTGGGCATTGTGAGTGAGGACTGTTTCAAACCCAAAGGTTAGAGGCTCCAGCGACGGGATTTCTGGGCTCTTTTGGGAAGAGCTGGCACAATGGCCATGTCCAGGGTCCAGGGTCCAGGCCCTGAGGTGGCAGGCCTCCTGCCTCTGGCGGATGGCCTTGACTCTCTCCCGCCCACAGACACCCTCTCCAGTCCCAGCCCATCCCTGACCCGCCTTCATCACTGACCTGCACTCGGAATCTAGTCTCCTCTTTTTGCTGAGGGCCAGGGGAGAAGGAAGGAGAGACAGACAATTAGTTGGGGCCCCAGACATTTGCCAGGGTCTCACTTGGGACAGGAGAGAAGGCACTTAGAGTTGGGGACCCAGCCAGAAACCCTCCTCCCCAGATCTCTCACACTGTGGGTGCAGGACCCCTGGGGGAGGGTGCCGGGGCGGGGAGTGGGGGGAGCAGGTGGAGGGAGGGGGG